>CANTUR010000219.1:2677500-2871560 GCA_947683625.1 Mallotus nudiflorus | reverse complement strand
TTTCAGTGCTTTACGTAAAATTTTCCCGGGACTTGCATTTTCGGGGAAATTTTCACGTAAACAATGTAATATTAATTATTTTAAATATATTTTCGGACTTGCATGAACTCATACGTATTTTTAAATACTAAATAAAGTCTATGTGTGTGTATATTTATTTAATTAGGGTTTAATACATAAAACCCTAATATTTTATTATTTATTTATTATTATTTAATTATTTTATTTATTATTAAATTATTAAAATTTATTTTTTTATTATTATTATTATTTTATTAATATTTAATTATTTTATTTTTTTTTCTTTTTCTTTTTTTTTTTTCCTTTTTCTTTCTTTTTCTTTTTCTTTTTCTTTTTCTTCTTCTTCTTCTTCTTTCCTCCCACGCCCGACGCCCGACCACCATCCCTCACCGTCTGCAACTCCGGCCACCTACCGTCGGTGTGCCTCCCGGCTTGCCACCGCCGTTCCCAGCCGTCCTCCGCCGCCTCCAGCCCATTTCCCCGGCGCCGGCAGCTTCATTTCTTCCTCTTTTGGCCGAAATCTTCCCTTCGCCGTTTCTCCCTCCTCCGGCCACCGTTTTCGACACCGCCAGTCTCTTTCTTCTCCTTGAGGTCCGGTGAGTGTGATTCTAGCTTTTTTTTGAGCTAAAATGGTTTAGATTTGCTTAGGTTTTGATTTTTCTATTTCGGCCTATTAGGGTTTTTGATTTTTTTGAGCTTTGAATTGATTGATTCATGGAAACTACCTTCACAAATGTTGTTCCTAGTAGCTTAATATACATGTGTGAATTTTTATAGAATTTTTGAAGATTTTTTGGATTTTTGGGTATTTTTGAATATTTTAATATTATTTTCTAATTTTCGGAAATTAATTATTTAAATTATGAAATTGGGATTTATGGTTAAATTAGGTGTTGAAATGAATTATAGGAATTTATTTGGAATTTTTATGAATTTCTAAGTATTTATTTTGAATTATTGAAGTTTATGTGATTTTGAGAAATTAGGGTTAAATGTGTTTTTATTTGAATTTAATTGGTTAATTGAGTTTAATTATTGATATTATTGATAAATATGTTGAGAAAATTAATTTTGGATAATTGTATAATTTTTGGTGAATTTTTGAATGAATTTAAGTATATTTATATATATAGGGGTATTTTGGTAATTTTACCCTAAATTGTCTAAAAATATAATTTAATTAGTTTTAATAATTATTTAAGGTATAAAAATGATTTCTATAAATTATTTGGTATTTTTAACTAATTAAAACTATTTTTCGTGAATTATTTTCAATTATAAATATAATATACGGTGTTTCTAATAAAATGAGTTTTATCGATTTTTACAGTGTTTTAAAGGTTAATTATGTAATTTCTACCTATGAAATGTATTTCTATGCTATAAGGATATTTTCGGTATTTCTGGAATTATTCTGTGTTTGTGGACCCCGGTCGGTAGACTGTAGTCTAGAGTCCGACCGAGGGGTTGTGAATGAGATGTGGTGTTTATTTTCGAAGTGTATTTCTTTGCAGGGTCGGCTCTACTCTTTTGAGTAGAGAGATGTCCGTTTTACAGGGGAGGTTCTGCCGGATTTTCGGTAGAATTCTCGTAAAACGTGATGTCCAGTCGAACCCTAATTCTGTTTTCGTATTTTAATACTCTAGATCGAATTCTAGGATTTCTGTTAGGTTTATTCTGATGTCAGTTAATTATTTCTTGTTTAGTTGCGCCGAGACCGAGGGCTAGTGGACCAGGCCCGTCGGACCTGTCTCGTGGAGCGCACTAGGTGAGTTACTATACTATATATATATGCTTAGGATGCATGATTTAGAAATATATGTTTTACTTTGATTAAAATGCATAAATAATGTGATTTGTATTTAAGTATACTTTTGGTTTATTTTTGGTATATAATAAACTATATACATGTTTTATTAATAAAATATATTTAAAATGTTTTTAAATATATTTTTAATTTAATTTATGATTTGATTGGATTTATTTGACATATATATACTCGAAATATACCTGGTTTACTTTTGGTATATTTCCGGTATATATATGGTTTATGTTGTATTTTATTGAACTTCATGCATCATTTATTTTTGTGAATGAATGATTTATTTATTAATGAAGGATATCAATAGAACGTGCTACCTAGTGGGCAGCACTAGGACCGAGTACGTACCGGTACGCCTATATTATTTAGGCTATAATACTAAATTATTTGTGGATATTGATTTGATTATGATTATTGATATGTGTGAGATGTGGTTTGGGGTGTGATTGCTGGAGCTCGGTTGACCAAGTGTCTCGGGGCCAATCACACTGGCAGTCAGACTGCTGGAGCTCGGTTGACTTAGTGTCTCGGGGCCAGTCTACTGTCTAAATGGATTAAGCGGATATATTTGGAATAAGTGAGCCTGTATGGCTAGAGTGTTGTTTAACACTATTTTCTGAGGTTGCGATATTCTAGGGTTCTATGTGATCCTTCATAAAAGATGATTTTCAGATAAAATATATAAAAATGATTTTATTGCATCTGTGTGTAATTGCTTGTATATATACATATTATATATACTGTTGACTGTATGCATTATCACTTAGTGTGTATGTATATATATTATAGTAATTCACTCAGTGAGGTCTGACTCCCCTCCGTTGACTATTTTTCAGGAGAGTCAACTTCTTCAGACCTCAGTAGCAGGTCGATACGTCGGATTTCTTCCGCCCCGGCTTCTTTGTGTAAATTATCTACTTGAGTCTTATTTATTTTATCTAGACACTGCAGTAGTTGTGAACTAAAGTATTGGATTTCATGTATTTTATTTAAAGAGATGTATTATATTGAAACTGGATTTGTATTAAAGAGATTATGTATCTATGAGATGAGATTTTAATTTAAATCCAGTGATGAAAATGATATTGTGATATTTAAGATTTTTATTTCCGCTGCATATATATTATATGGTTATTATTATTGCATGATTTATTTTATTTTTAAGCTTGCTACGGGTTCCGGATTCGAAAGAATTCCCGTTCCCTAGCGCCGGTCATGGCCCCTGTTTTGGGTCGTGACACAATCTCAACTAAACTAACCTAGAACTTACATAATCACAAAGATCAAGATCAAGGGAGGGTTGCTGCCCGCTTGAACTGGAGTTGCTGGTCTCCGTGCTGCTGCTGCTGGTCTTGGTCTTTGGTGTTGTTGCTGCTCTAGAGATAGCAAGGAAAAAAAAAAGAAATAGGTGGTGGTAATGACTTGAGGATGGTGGTGTTGCTGGGGAAGGAAAGCAGCGTGAGAGAGAGGGCAGGAAAGAATGACGTGAGGGAGATGAGGAAAAAAAAGGGAAAGTGGTGGGGTTGGGTTGGTGAGTTTTGACTTAAGTTTTAACATACATATATATATACACACACACACACCCACTCAATACACATGTATATACATATAACAACAACAACAACAATAATAACTCTAGTTAAAAATAATGCTATGTAAATAATAATAATCAATAATAATAATGCTATGTATATAAAAAAAATATTATGACAATTAAAATAATAATGTACATGCATGTAAATAAAAATGAGATAGAAATAATAATATTAATAGTTCCAAAATAGAATTTTAAATTTAGTAATTAAATATAACAATTTAATGTAATAATAATAACAACATACGATATAAATTATTAATAACGTTGTAAACCTCGATATTTAATTATATAAAATAATTTAAAAATATTCAGGTTATTACACATACATTATTTTATGGTCAACCATAAATTGTAAACTTAACATATCAAATTAAATATTTTTTATATACTGTAGGATATCATTTAAGTTAAACCACAAATCAATAGATAATACAAATAAAATTATTATATAACAGAAATTTCATTTGAGAAAATAGTAGATTTTACGAGTAATTTAATTTTTTAATTGTTGAACAAATATACATATTTTTAATGGTGACATAAATATCATGTATCTAATGCGTGTGGTTGATACTATTTTTTAAATGTAAATATGTAATATCTCGTGTTTTTAAAATATTTTTACACTGTACCGGGATATGCAGTGTTAATAATTTATGTATATTATATGATATTTTTACGAGTTGATATGTATTTAAAATCTATTTTAATTACTGTGTATTATTTTCAGTGTTTTACGTAAAATTTTCCCAGGACTTGCATTTTCGGGGAAATTTTCATGTAAATATTTTAATATTAATTATTTTAAATATATTTTCGGACTTGCATGAACTCATGCGTATTTTTAAAATACTAAATAAGGCCTATGTGTGTATATATTTATTTAATTAGGGTTACCCTAATATTTTATTATTTATTTATTCATTTATTGTTATTTAATTATTTTATTTAATATTAAATTATTAAAATTATTTTTTTTATTTATTATTATTATTTTAATATTATTTTATTTTTTCTTTTTCTTTTTTTTTCTTTTTTCTTTTTCTTTTCTTTTTCTTTCTTTTTCTTTTCTTTCTTTTTCTTTTCTTCTTCTCCTTCTTCCTTCTCCCGCGCCCGACCATCACCCACCTCACCCCTCATCGCTGCAACTCCGGTCACTTACCGTCGGTGTGCCTCCCGGCTTGCCACCGCCGTTCCCAGCCGTCCCCCGCCGCCAGCAGCTCCCTTCCATGGCGTCGGCAGCCCCATTTTCCTCTTTTGGCCAAAAATTATCCCTTCGCCGTTTCTCCCTCCTCCGGCCACCGTTTTCGACATCGCCGGTCTCTTTCTTCTCCTTGAGCTCCGGTGAGTGTGATTCTAGCTTTGGTTTGAGCTTAAATGGTCTAGAATTGCTTAGGTTTCAAATTTTCAATTTCGGTCATATTAGGGTTTTTGATTTTTTTGAGCTTCAAATTGGTTGATTCATGAAAACTCCCTTTACAAATGTTGATCCTAGTAGCTTAATCTACATGTATGAATTTTTGGAGATTTTTTGGATTTTTGGGTATTTTTGAATATTTTAATATTATTTTCTAATTTTCGGAAATTAATTATTTAAATTATGAAATTGGAGTTTATGGTTAAATTAGGTGTTGAAATGAATTATAGGAATTTATTTGGAATTTTTATGAATTTCTAAGTATTTATTTTGAATTATTTGAGTTTATGTAATTTTGGAAAAATTAGGTTAAATGTGTTTTTATTTGAAATTAATTGGATAATTGAGTTTAATTATTGATATTATTGATAAATATGTTGAGAAAATTAATTTTGGATAATTTTATGATTTTTGGTGAATTTTTGAAGTAATTTAAGTATATTTATATATATAGGGGTATTTTGGTAATTTTACCCTAAATTGGCTAAAAATGTAATTTAATTGGTTTTAATAGTTATTTAAGGTATAAAAATGATTTCTACAAATTATTTAGTATTTTTAACTAATTAAAACTATTTTTCGTAAATTATTTTCAATTATATATATAATATACGGTTTTTCAAATAAAATGAGTTTTTATTGGTTTTTACAGTGTTTAAAGGTTAATTATGTAATTTCTACTTATAAAATGAATTTCTATGTTGTAAGGATATTTTTGGTATTTCTGAATTGTTCTGTGTTTGTGAACCCCGGTCGGTAGACTGTAGTTTGGAGTTCGACCGAGGGGTTGTGGTTGAGTGTTGAGCTTGTTTTATGAAGTGTGTTTCTTTGTAGGGTCGGCTCTACTCTTTTGAGTAGATAGATGTCCGTTTTACAGGGGAGGTTCTGCTGGATTTTCGGTAGAATTCTTGTAAAACGTGATGTTCAGTCGAACCCTAATTCTGTTTTCGTATTTAAATACTCTAGATCAAATTCTAGGATTTCTGTTTGGGTTATTCTGATGTCGATTATTTATTTCTTGTTTAGTTGCGCCGAGACCGAGGGCTAGTGGACCAGGCCCGTCGGACCTGTCTCGTGGAGCGCACTAGGTGAGTTACTATACTATATATATATGCTTAGGATGCATGATTTAGAAATATATATTCTATTTTGATTAAAATGCATAAATAATATGATTTGTATTTAAGTATATTGTTGGTTTATATTTTTGGTATATATTAAATTATATGCATGTTTTGTAAATAAAATATATTTAAAATGTTTTTAAATATATTTCCAACTTAATTTATAATTTGATTGAATTCATTTGACGTATATATACTCGAAATATACCTGGTTTACTTTTGGTATATTTCTAGTATATATATGATTTATGTTGATATTTTGTTGAACTCATGCATCATTTATTTTTTGTTAATGAATGTTTTATATTATTGATGATGAAGGATATCGATAGAACGTGCTACCTAGTGGGCAGCACTAGGACCGAGTACGTACCGGTACGCCTATAGTATTTAGGCTATAATACTAACTTATTTGTGGATATTGATTTGATGTGGTTATTGTTATGTGTGAGATGTGGTTTGGGGTGTGATTGCTGGAGCTCGGTTGACCAAGTGTCTCGGGGCCAATCACACTGGCAGTTAGACTGCTGGAGCTCGGTTGACTTAGTGTCTCGGGGCTAGTCTACTGTCTAAATGGAATAAGTGGATATATTTGGAATAAGTGAGCCTGTATGGCTAGAGTGTTGTCTAACACTATTTTCGAGGTTACGATATTCCAGGGTTCTATGTGATCCTTCATAAACTGTGATTTTCAATACAAATATATAAAAATGATTTTTCTGCATTTGTGTGAATTTGCATGTATATATTTACATATTACATATATACTGTTGACTGTATGCATTGTCACTTAGTGTGTATGTATATATATTATAGTAATTCACTCAGTGAGGTTTGACTCCCCTCCGTTGACTATTTTTCAGGAGAGTCAACATCCTGAGACCTCAGTAGCAGGTCGATACGCCAGATTTCTTCCGCCCCGGCTTCTTTATATAAATCATTTACTTGAGTCTTATTTATTTTATCTAGACACTGCAGTAGTTATGAATTAAAGTATTGGATTTCATGTATTTTATTTAAAGAGATATATTATATTGAAACTGGATTTGTATTAAAAGATTTTGTATCTATGAGATGAGATTTGATTTAAATCCAGTGGTGAAAAATTGTTATTGTGATATTATTATTTTTATTTCTGCTGCATATTATATGATTATTGTTATTATTGCATGATTTATTTTATTTTTTTAGGCTTGCTACGGGTTCCGGATTCGAAAGAATTCCCGTTCCCTAGCGCCGGTCATGACTCCTGTTTTGGGTCATGACAAAATAAAGCCAATATAATAGTAATATTTTAAAAATTGTTGATGTCATAAATATAAAAGGTGACTTAAATTAGGAAAATAACAATATATAATGATCAAAATGATTTTATTGAAATTGGAGGTATTGACTTTATTGTTATCTTCATAGATTTTGATAAACCATATGAAAATAATTTTAAAATATCCAACCAATAATTTGGGAAAATGTTTTCAAATATATTAATCTTCTTTATCAAATATGAATTTCTAAAAAAAAAATTGAAAAGTAGTATACAGAAACTTAATAAGATTTGAATTCAACTTGACTGAAGACGCTAAATAATTTTTAATGATTTAGTTATAACTTTTTATTTTTCAAAAAAAACTGTACAATATTGATTTTTCTATACAATTTGATTCAATCTAAACTCAATTATTAATTTTTTTTACAAATAATACAGGCCCAATTGTCTAAAAAAAAATCAAACGTTTTCAACTTGTTCAAAATTTAATTTAGTTGATTTAAAACATATATTTTTAACTAAACGAACAAAGTCAATTTTAAATATTTTAAATTATTAACCAAACTAAGTAACGTTCAAGAATATCAAAATTAAAAATATTTGAATTCGGTTAGGATAATTGATTAGTATATATATATAAATAAAAATATTAATTTGTAAAGAATAGTGAGTTTCAATTTTGATAAAAAAAAATTTTAACTTGTTCCAATTTTAATTTAGTCAATTTAAATATTTTTAACCAAAGCAATAAAGTTCATTTTTAAATATTTATATTATTAACCAAAACTAAGTAACATTTAAGAATATTGAAATTTAAAATATTTGAATTCGATAAGGTTGATTTAGTATATATATAATAATTATAGATAAAAATATTAACTTGTCCCTATTTCAAAAAATAAAAAATTAAATTTTAGTTCTTACTTGTGTTTGTAATTTTGTAGTACTATATAAAAACAAAATATAATGACAACTGCTTGTTTAGAAGTCACTAAAAGTTAAAATTATAACATGAATATTTTGAAAAATATCAAATTTTAGTATATTTTTTAAATTGTTTTAAAATACATTGTACTAATAAGTAGAATAGTTTATTATTCAATTGTAATATTACTAAAGTATTAATTTGTTTAAAATAGCTCTTTTCATGTTTGATAATAGTTCAATCATATGAATTTGTCATTACTATGAATAATCTGCAATATTATTATATCATTGATAATTCAATTTAATTTTCTTAGATTTTTTTATAATTCAAACAAAATTAAAAATCTAGTTTGAAAAAATAAATTGTAACCAACCTTTCAACACTTCAAAGTATAATATTTTATTTGAATTGAATTAGATTAATTTAGTTTGGATAATCTGAATTTTTTTTAATAATTTCACTAATTATTTTTGCAACCATATTAAGTAAAGAATTGTCAAGTTTCAATTTTCACATTAGTATATGGTTAGTCAACTTATAATTTATTAATTTATAAGTTAAACAATATATGGTTACCCTAATTAAAAAAAAGTAAGAAACAAAATAAAATAATAAACAAAATATAGAATATAAAAATAGTTAGATTTGCAAGATTAAAAAGAATAGTAACAACAGTAAAGTTTCATGTGCTATAAATAATTGAAAAGTGTATAATAGGAGATAAATAATTGAAGAAAAAATAATAAAATTAAAACCAATATTGAAATTGAGAATAATGAATATGGTAATAGAAAACATAAAAAAAGTCATTATCAAATATGTATTAAATTATATTTTTGAAGTAGAACTTATATAGAAATAAATCATAAATATATTCTTACAAGAATTAACTCAATTTATCATCTTCGCACAATTTGATAATAACAATATTTGCATACCACATCACATACTAGCGAAAATAAAAAAATTTAAACAAACTAAAAGGTTAGTAAAAACATTCTATAATTAATAAAAGTAATTACAATAAATAAATAATTATTACACCTAACAAAAGAAATATCAACATCACTAAAATAAATAAATAGTCAATCAATTTGACCTTTTGGTTTTAAAAAAATATGTTATTTTATATATATTTGGTAAAAATAACTTCAAAAAATTGAATATACATATAATTAAGTGCCCAAATTCATATGATTGTTCAAAATTAAAGATGGCAAATTGAAAAAGATATGAAATAAATTAGAGAAATTAACTTAACATGAACATATATTTTTAGATAAAC
The DNA here is from genome assembly GCA_947683625.1 of Mallotus nudiflorus. Classification (NCBI taxonomy): domain Eukaryota; kingdom Viridiplantae; phylum Streptophyta; class Magnoliopsida; order Malpighiales; family Euphorbiaceae; genus Mallotus; species Mallotus nudiflorus. The sequence goes on along the minus strand of CANTUR010000219.1, from coordinate 2,862,099 downwards.
TTATTATTCAAAAATAATTTTTTATTTTAAAAATAAACGTTATTTTTCAAAATTTCATTAAGAAGAATATTTTTTTATTAATTTGTTAGTATGTTCTAAAAATGGTAAAATGATTTTATTAATTTCTATTAATATTTTATTTAAAAATGTTAGTATATTTGAATTCCAAAAGAATTAGAGAAAAATAATTTTAAAAAATAAAAATATTTATTTGTTACTAATTTAATTTAGTCGCCACCCAATTACTCAAAAAAATGAGAGATAATTTTAACTTAACAAAAGTCATTATCTAGATAAAGATTTTGAATTCAGAAAGTTGTTCTACTTAGCCACTTCTTATTAGCTAATATATATTATACTTTTCGTTTTACTCTAGTTTTGGTATGACAAAATATTTACAAACACACACTCATCCTTCCATAGCAACAATAATGAAAACTATGAAGAAAAACATTGATTACAATTATATACTTTTTTAGTAAATAGATACAAAAAAGTACAAAAGAATATATTTAAGCTTAAATCTAATAAAACCTTGAAAAAAAAATATTATCATAGCAAGATTTACATTTATATGCTATATATAGCATCCAAAAAAATAAATGTAATAGAAAAAATATAAAATAGTAAAACGATAGTAGAATAGCACTGGAAAAAATGTATAAATAGCGAAACATGACTTCTGTCACGACCCAAAACAGGAGTCATGACCGGTGCTAGGGAACGGGAATTCTTTTGAATCCGGAACCCATAGCAAGCCTCAAAATAAAATAAAACATGCAATAATAATAATAACATAATCAAAATAATCTACAGCGGAATAAATCATAAGTAAAACAAAATAATAATCCACCACGAGATTTAAATTAATAACTCATCTTATATATATAAATAAACCTTTAATACAAATCCAGTTCAAATATTTAAAGTATATAACTCATACCAATATAATACAATATCCTTTTTCATTTTTTTACAACTACTGCAGTGTCTAGATCATAAAAATAAAACTTAGGTAAGCAGTTTACAGAATAAAAGCCGAAGCAGAAGAAATCCAGCGTACGGGTCTGCTACTAAGGTCTGATGATGACGACTCTCCTGAAAAATAATCAACGGAGGGGAGTCAGACCTCACTGAGTGAATTACTATAATATATATATGCATAACTAAGTGGCAATGCAAACGGTCAATAGTGTATATAATAAATATATATACATGCAAATACATACAGATGCAATAAAATCATTTTTATATATTCTTATTTAAAATCACTGTTTATGAAGGATTAAATAGAACCCTAGAAAATTACAACCTCATAACAGTGTTAGACAACACTCTAGCCATATAGGCTCACTTATGCCAATATATTCACTTGTTCCATTTGGACAGTAGACTGGCCCCGAGACATTAAGTCAACTGAGCTCCAGCAGTCTGACTGTCAGTATGATTGGCCCCGAGACACTTGGTCAACCGAGCTCCAGCAATCACTGTAATACCCTATATTTTATTTAAATAAAGTAATTTCCAAACTGTGTTACTAATAATTATTTTTGAATTATATTATACAATTGTTAATTATTTTGCTATTTAATTGAGATATATTTATGTTAATATTATTTTAGGGTTATTAATTTATGAAAGAATTATATGTGAGTATTATTTATTTATTGTTTAAAATTTCATTGTTTATTATTATTATTATTATTATTATTATTATTATTATTATTATTATTATTATTATTATTATTATTATTATTTTAAACTACATTAACTTTATGGTTATTTAATGTGTTACTATGTACATGCATATATACATATTTATATATACATACACATATATAATTAGGGTTTAATTATTATTTTATGTGTGTGCATTAATTTATTTTTTTGTGTATATGTATGTATATATGTATGTAGTATACTTGTGTGTGTGTGAATATATGTATAAACATATATATGTATATGTGTATATGTGTGGTGGAGAATTTATATATGATATTATAATATAATTTTTTAATATTAAGTAATTATTATTATTATTATTATTATTATTATTATTATTATTATTATTATTATTATTATTATTATTATATATATACACAAAAACAAAACACAACCCGTAGCATCATCACCCTCATCCCTCTCTCACCGTGTGACATCTCCGACCGCCACCCATCACTACGCCTCCCCCACCTCCAACCACCACCTGCTACCTTCTCCTCCTTCTCCCTCACCTCTGGTCTCTAGCAAAGTCGCCGGAACTGCAGAAAACAGAGGAAGCCGAGAGTTGCCATTAAAATCGGCCAAGCTCGTCCGACCACCATTTCACGTCATTCCGGTGTCAATCCCCTCCTCTTGCACCGGGTGAGACCCATTCCAAGCTTAGTTTAAGCTTTGATCTTGGTTTGGTTGAGTTTTTGTTGATTGTTAGTTTTGAGCTCTAGGGTTTTGAATTTTTTTTTAGCTTGATTCATGAAAACTCCCTTTAAAAATGTGATTCCTAGTAGCTCAATATACCTCTATGAATTTTTGTATAATTTTTGGAATTTATTTAATTTTTGTGAATTTTTGAATATTTTATTATTATTTTAGGAAATTTTCGTAAATTAATTATTAAAAATATAATTTGGTATTTTTGGTGTTATTATGAGTTAATATTAATTTTAGAGTAAAGAAAATAATTTTTAGAATATTATACAATTTTAGGAATTTTTATAGTTTATGTCAAAATTGAATTATTAGGTTAAATTATATATTTTTTAGAAGAAATTGGAAGTCAATTATATGTTTTAATTATATTAAGTTGTTAATGTAGAGAAATGATTTTTAGATATTTGTATAATTTTCAAGGATTTTTTTATATATATTAATGATGTATTATATAAGTTGTATATTATAAGGGTAGAAATGTAATTTTGTTAAATATAGTTAAACAATAAATTTTTTGTTGGTTTAATAATAATCAAGGAAATTAAAAATGGTTTTACAAATTATCTACTAATTTAGACCAAATAACACTAGTTTCTCAAAATTTATTTTAATAATATATATTATGTATTATTTTGAATATTATATGTATTTTTTTTTAGGATATAATATGTAATTTTACGCTAATTATAATTAAATATATATTAATTAGCTTTATTAACATTTAAGAGGTTTATAGATATATATTTTTCCATATGTAATAATAATAGGTAATTTTTATTAAGCAATATCATATATATATATATATATATATATATATATATGTTGGTTTGTGAAATTTTGCTTTTAAATCTATTTTAAGAGATGATTTTCTGACTGGATAATCATATATGTGATGTGTATTTTTGGAGAAAATAAATGATTTAAATTGTGTGATGTTTTGTTGGATTATGATTTCGGTCGAGGCTAAGTGTAGTTCTGAAAACCTGACTCGAGTGTGAATGTCTGCGGTTATTAGAAGTGCATTTTTTATGTAGGTTTGGCTCTACCAATGGCAGAGAGATGTCCATTTTATAGAGGAGACTCTGCCGAAATTTTGATAGATTTTCTTGTAAAACATGATATTCGTAATAAATTTCTACCGTTAGTTAGGCCTTGTCCTGTCTATTGAGTCTTGTCTAGTTTTCCTCGAGTCAGCCTGAAATTTCACTGTTTTATTGATTTTTGATTTTTATTTCATAGTCATTTTTTAAAATCGATAAATTAATTTCTTTTCTAGAGCATTATCGGTGTAGAAGCTGTGAGATTGAGGCAGACGCCGCGGTCGTTAGCCTTCTCATTCATCTTGTAAGTAGATAATATGATCTGTGAGTGTGTTTATTTAAAGATGCATGCACTCATATTTTTATGTTAAAATTTTATGATTTATTTAATTTAATGCTGCTATTTAAGGTTTAAAATGCATTTTATTTATTTAAAAATTGATTTTGAGAAGTTTTAGTAGAACGGGCTACCTGGTGGGCTTCATCAGGACTGTATGCACATGGTAGAGATTAAGAGGTGGATCTGAATTATATATATGACTGGTGAATGTTAAACTGGGACGGGTGCCTCGGTTGATGCCTTTGCTCTCGGGGACCGCCAGTGATTGAAAGGTTAATAATGGACTGGGATGGGTGCCTCGATTGATGCTCTAGCTCTCGGGGGACCGCCAGTGCCTTATATTTGGATTAAGTGAATGACTGCATCTTGGTGCCTCAGTTGATGCCTTTGTTCTCGGGGACCGGCAGTCTAGTTGGAATAAGTGGGCCCAGTTGGCCATTAGGACTTTAGGTTTAGGGTTCTACTGAGATTTTCAAAAGCTATATCTATATATTATAATTATTTTTACTATCACTTTATGGTTTTTCAAAAAGGGTCTTCAAACCATACAACTCTTATTATTGACTTACTCAATGAGGTCTGATTCCCCTCAATTTTTTTTTTAGGAGCTTGGGAGTTCGACCTCAGACTGCCTCCACGCCTGATTTCTTCATCACGGCCATTTTATATAGGTCCATTGTAAGTTGTACTGTTGTAATGTTCTAGGGAAGCTGCAGTAGTAACTGTACTATAAATTGTATGACTTAAGTATAATGTGTATTTTATTTATATACACCACATATATGTATAATGATTTAAGTTTGATTTATAATATGTGACGTTGGAAATATTTTATTTATGTATTCAATTATGTTTTAAATTTTAGAAAAATTAGTTTGATAATGTGCTCTATTTTAAAATAAAGTTTTAAATTGTGAGATTTTATTTCTCTTTCCTTTTAGGCTTACTACGGGTTTTGGGGGCCTTATGCCTTTCCATTCCCTAGTGCCAGTCACGTGCCCTCGAGTTCGGGTTGTGATATCTCACACAACAAATAATCAAATCCAATCAATATCCACAAATGGTTAGTAATATAGCCTAAATGCTATTAGCTCACTGGTACATACTCGGTCCTAGTGCTGCCCACTAGGTAGCACGTTCTATTGATATCATTCATTAATAATATAAAACATACATTCATAAATAAATGATACATGAATTTAATTAAAATGGCAACACAAACCATATATATACTAGAAATATACCAGAAATAAATCAAGTATATTTTGAGTATATATACGGCAAATAAATCCGATTAAATTACAAAGTAAACTAGAAATATATTCAAAAACATTTTAAACATAATTCATTAATAAAACATGCATATAGTTTAAAATATACCAAAAATAAATCAAAAGTAAACTAAAAATAAACTTAAGTACTAATTAAACCATTATGCATATTTAATCAAAATAAAATATATATTTCTAAAATCATGCACCCTAGAGCATATATATATAAAATAGCAACTCACTATTTATTGTGCTCCTCGAGATGGGTCCAATGGGTCTAGTCCACTAGGCCTCGGTCTCGGCGCAAGCTAAACAAACAAATAATGACAGGAATCATAATAAATCTAAGAGAAGTTCTGAAGACTTGATCTAGATTACTAGACATAGAATTAAATCAGAATTCGACCGGACATCACATTTTACGAGAATTCTATCAAAAATCCGGCAAAACCTCCCCTGTAAAACGGACATCTCTCTACTCAAAGAGTAGAGTCGGCCCTGCAAAGAAACACACTTCGAAAATAAACAAGGATTCACAATCACAATCCCTTGGTCGGACTCTAAACTACAAATCACCAACCGAGGTCCACAATTCACAAAATATTCATAAAATACCAAAAATACCCTTATATACTAAAAATACATTTTATAAATCCAAATTACATAATCAACCCTAAAACACATTAAAAACTGATAAAAACTCATTTATTTAGAAAAATCGTATAATATACATATAATTTGAAAATAATTTATGAAAAATAGTTTTAATTAGTTAAAAATACTAAATAATTTGTAGAAATCATTTTTATACCCTAAATAACTATTAGAACTGATTTAATTACATTTTTTAGCCAATTTAATATAAAATTACCAAAATACCCCTAAATATATAAATATATTAAAATCAATCTAAAAATTCACCAAAAATAATATAATTGCACAAAATTATTTTTCTCAACATATATTTCAATAATATCAATAAATATACTTAATTAACCAATTTATTTCAATTAAAAAAATAATTAACCCTATTTTTCAAAATTACATAAATTAAATAAATTCAAAATAAATACATAAAAATTCACAAAAATTACAAATAAATTCCTATAATTCATTTCAATACCTATATTTACCATAAAACATAATTTCATAATTTAATTAATTAATTTTCAAAAATTAGAAAATAATAATAAAATAATAAAAAATACCCAAAAATCAAAATAAATTCCAAAATTTCACAAAAATTCTAGCATGTAGATTAAGCTACTAGGATGAAATTTTGTGAAGGATGTTTTCATGAATCAATCAAATTTAAGCTCAAAAAAATCAAGAACCGAAATTGAGACATTGAAACCTAGGAAAATCTAGACCATTTTAAGTGAAAAAAAAGCTTGAAATCACACTCACCAGAGCTCAAGGAGAAGATAGAGACTGGCGGTGTCGAAAACAGTGGCCGGAATCGCTGTGATTGACGGCGAAAAGGAGTTTCGAGTTTCCGACAATTTCGAGCTCCTCTGACGTCGAAACGGCTGCTGCAGGTGACAGGGATGGCTGAGGATGAAGGTGGCACACCAGGAGGCACACCAGTGGGAAGAAAACGGCATGATAGGCGGAGGAATGGCGAGGAGGACGATTGGGAGGGAGAAGGAAGCTTCAATGGCAAACTTGTAAATATTGTAAACTTTATATTTTTGATAATAATTTATGTATATATATATATATATATATTCACACTATATATTATAATAATATAAAATCTCACACACACATTAAATATACACCACACACATATTTTAATATATTTAATAATTTATACACTTAAAAATATTTAATTAATATTAAAACTAAATAATAAAAATTAGGGTAATTAATTAAACCCTAGTTTAATTTAAATAAATACACATATATACACTTTATTTTGGCACTTTGAAAATATGTATGAGTTCATGCAAATTCATAAAACTAGTCAAAATAATTAATATTAAATTATTTACGTGTCAATTTCCCCAAAAATATAATTCCCGAAAATTTTTTACGTAAAGCACTTAAAATAATATAAAATAGTTAAAATTAGTTTTAATTAAATAACAACTCATAAAAATATCATAATTATATATAAATTATTAACACTGCATATCCCGATGCAGTATAAACATATGTAAAAACTCGGGATATTACACATTCACAATAAAAGATAATCCTAAAATATGTCAATGACCTAAATCATAAAGTAAATTTTGTAAAAATAAATATCACATTTTTGAGAATTGTGGTCAACCAATTTTTTTTTTTGGCTTGATAGTACGTGGTTAACCTATATAATTTTAAAATCAATCTATATATCATTTTGTGGTCAACCATGCATCATTTTATTATGAATTTTTTTATAATACGGGAATTTAGTAAAGTATATGTTCTTTTATTTTTTTTACTTGATATTTTGTGATATTATGTAGTTAACCTCTGTAAAAATTAGTGAATTTGGTTTTTTTTTTTATATAGTATTTTATGGTTAACCATATGTTACTTTATGGTCCATCATATATTATGTTTTAATTTATCAATTTTAAAAATGATAATATTATATAAATAAAAGTTATCATTTGGATCGTTAAAAAAAAGTTGTTAGAAAATATTTTTATTAATTGTGAAGATAACATTCTCTATAGGTTATAAGTCTTCTTTTTAATTTTAATCTACTGACCTGTAATTTTTATCTTAATTCAATGGCTAAAAATTTAAAGGCATCTTTACAAAAGCTTCCATTAGAATGAGTCAATTTTGTCTTTTATTACAATTAATAATCATTGAGTAATAATCAAATATAAAATTCTAAATCTAAGAGGACTAAAAATATTGACTAATTATAAATTTCAAACAATTCTGACAGTTTTATAATTTTATTTTAGTCTTTTAATTAAAAAAAAAACTCATTTTTGCAATTCTTGATAATTTTAGCACAAAATAGTATTTCCTTAAATCAAATGAAAGATACTAACATGATGTCTATAAATGTTACATTAATTGGTTTCAAATTTACTAAATTTAAGAAGATATATAGGTATAAACAAAATTAAATAAAAAAATTGACATAAAAATTTTAAAAAATAAAATTTATGTTTGATAAATTTTAAATATTATATATATATATATATATATATATATATATTGTGTGTGTGTGTGTGTGTGTGTTTTAAAGTTAGGTATCTCTAATTGATTTTGAATAAATAATATGTAAAAAATTCAGAATAAAACGCAAATTATTTAGGGTGGTAATTGTTATGAGTATATTATTTTTATTTTAAAAATATTTAAAATTTTCCAAATTTTTATAATGACAAACATTTATAAATTTAACAATTTATTAAAGATATATTTGATTTTTAAAATTGTCAAGTTAGAACTTTTTATTCAACTTTAACTAAAAAAATTCCTAAAAATTGGCAAAATTAAAACATTTTGATCAGCATATAAAAGTAGAGATAAAATTGTCAAAGGTTACAGATATCTGAACTTATTATACTAGTCAATTTTTAGAAATTCAACAATTTAGAAAGGATAAATTTAATATTTTATATATGTATAATGATCCTGTATTTTAAATAATATAAAATTATTTTAAGATATGCAGTGTTAATAAAATTTTAAATTTTATTTATATATTATTATTATTTATGAATATTATTTATTTATTTTATTCTAAAATTATTATTAATTAAAAATATTAAAATTATTATTAATATGATTGTCATTATTATTATTATTATTATTATTATTATTATTTATTTGTTATTTTTATTGCTAAGATTATCGTTGTAGTATTACTATTATTATTGATATTATTATGATTATTGTTATTATTATATTGCGTGTTGTTGTGTTATATATATATATATATATATATATATATATATATATATATAAGGGGTCAACATTTTAGTTTTTCGATCAAACCTTCCACCCATTATTATTATTTTTTCTTCTTCTTCTTTCCCCTTCCTTGCTCCTGCCATTGCAGCGCCAACCATCATTGCCCGAAGCTCCAACAGCACCACCGGAGGCCACCCAAGCTCGCCATCACCTCCTCTCTTCCTTTCGCCATCGCTTGAAGTCATGGAGTCGTCAAAAATTTAAGAGAGATAGAGAGCTGCTACAGTACCACCGATGAGTCTCCAGTCATTTCAGCTTGTGTTCTTGGACTCTTTTGAATCCTTAAACTTTGGTGAATTCATTTTCAAGCTCCGTTTGAGCTAAATATTCCTTGATTGTAAGTTACCTCAAGTTTTTAATTTATATGTTTTAGGGTTTCAATTTTTTTTAGAATTATTTTGTTTGATTCTTGGATTTTGCTTTAGCAATGTTGTTTATGGCAACTTAATCTTCCTAAATATAATTTTTTTTTGAATTATTTTGAATTATGGGTACTTTTGAATATTTTAATACTTTAAATTGAATTTTTGATAATTATGTTAATTAATTATTTTGATTGAAAATTTGGTTAAATTAGTGTTATTAATTATAGAATTTATAGAATAATTTTTGGTAATTTTGTATAATTTTTGGGAATATATTAGTATTATGTGATTTTGAAAATTATAGGTTAAATGTGTGTTTATATTGAAAATATTGTTAAATAATATGTTTGAAATAATTTTGGAATAATAAATGGTATTAAAATAATTTTTGTAAATTATTTACTATTTTTAACTAATTAATACTAATTTTTCAAAAATTATATTCAAATAATAAATTATTTACTATTTTTGTGATTAAATGGGCTTTTAACTATTTTTATTATATATATAACCTATTTGAGGAATTAAAAGTGAATTTTACTATTTTATTGTTGAATAATTGAAAAATTGGATTTTTATTAATATTATATTATTAATTGAGGATTTTATTTAATTAACGTGTAAATAATTATATTTAGTGATTTAATGTTTAAATATATTATATTTTCATATTTTATGGTTATTTATGGAATTTAATGATTTTTTATATATTTATTATTTAATATTGATTATTGGTGAATTATAAATTTCGGTTGGGAATTTGTGCAGTTCGGGGTCCCAACCCGAGATGTTGAACATTTTGAATTTAGAAGTGCATTTTCTTATAGGATCGACTCTACTTTTCAGTAGAGATGTCCGTTTTACAGAGGAGGTTCTGTTGAATTTTTGATAAAATTCTCGTAAAACGTGACGTTGGGTCGATCGTGAGTCTTTGTGTTTTGACTGGATTTTAAATTCGTAGATCGAGTCTTTCTTTGAAATTCTTAGAAGTATAAGTTAGAATATATTCTAATTTTTTTTATTGTTATTTATTTTTTAATTGTGCCGAGATCGAGGTCTATTGGACCAGACTCGTCGAGTCAGTCTCGAGGAGCACAAACTTGTGAGTTATTATTTTATATATACATTACATATAGATGCATGATTATGAGTTTTCATATTTTAATATGAGTTTAAACATGAATTATTTTATTAAATGGATAAGAATATTTTTGGTATGTGACATTTTACTTAGTTTGTTTTAGTATATAATTTGTATATATGTGTCATATCAATATTAGCATGTTTTAGTATATATATTTAATATATTTGACATATGTTCAACGTATTTGTTTAGTATATTTTTTTTGTATATTTATGGTATATGTTTTGTATATAAGTGATGTATTATTTTCAAAAGAATGCCATTATGTTGTAAATGATGCATTTTATTATTTTCCATAATCATACAATTTTATTGAAGGATATCAATAGAATATGCTACCTAGTGGGCTGTACTAGGACCGCGTACGTACTGGTGCGATAGATTTTAGGGTTGAGTTAAAAAATCACTTGAGGTGATATATGATTGATCGATTATTGAGAATTTATGTGATTGAGTAGTTTGATTACGAGAGCTCGGTTGACCTAGTGTCTCGAGGCCAATCACACTGATAGTGAGACTTTGGGAGCTCGGTTGACTTAGTGTCTTAGAGCCAGTCTACTGTCTATAATGGGATAGGAGAATTACTTAGGAATTAAGTGAGCCTGTGTGGCCAATATGATATTTTTTATTAAGGTTGCGAATATTAGGGTTCTATTTAATCCTTCATTTAGATAAATGTTTTCTGCATTTATTATATATATATATATAAAAGCAGAGTTTGACATCTGTGTGAAATGCATTTATATGTATATATATATATATATATATACTGATGTTTGATTGTATATGTTTTAGGTTGCATGTATATATATTATAATAATTCACTCAGTAAGGTTTGATTCCCCTCAATATTTTTTTCAGAAGATTCCTCGTCATTAGACCTCAGTAGTAGACCTTTACGCCAGACTTCTTCAGCCTCGGCTAGATTATGTAATTTATTTATATGAACTTTTATTGTATTATAGAAAACTGCAGTAGTGTATTATATTAGTAGAATGTTATGTTAGTAAGAGACCTATCTCTAAATATTGTATGAATATATTTTTATTTTATGAAATGACATTTAAGTATTTATTTATATTGATTTAAGTTTTAATTATGTCGTATATTTTATAATATTTATTGCATGTTTTTTATTTTTATTTTTAAGGCTTGCTATGGGTTCCAGATTCGAAAGAATTCTCGTTCCCTAGCGCCGGTCATGACTCTCAATTTGGGTCATGAAAAAGTTAGTATCAGAGCCCCAGGTTATTAGTGTTGTGGACCTAGGTTGTCAAAGTCTTATTTTCTTTGAACTACTGCAGTGAATTAGGTTCAATTATGTCTTTGATAAGTTTTTCTTGATTTAGTATAGAGTAAATGTTAGACTCTCTATTGTCTGTAGAGGGACCAGCCCTGGATTGGTTCGTCTAGGTGATTTAACCATACATGAAGACAATGACTTGGGCTTAGTTCAGGGAGAGATTTTTGAGGAGATTCTATCCAAAGCCACTATGGATAAGCTACAAACTCAGATTGACCAGCATCACCAGAGGTGATAGATCTATTGAGGACTACACTAGAGAGTTTCTTCGACTGGGTAGATATGCAGAGGATTTGATGTGAGACCAGTATTTTTCTATCACGACTTACATCATTGGTCTAGGTTCCACTTTTGTTGGGATGCCTACTGCAGGCCTTACTCTAGAGTTGGTGATGGAGTTGGCCAAGGAGATAGAGTTGAGACTAGTCAGGCAAGGAGCTATGTCTGATTACTACCAGTTGGGTGTTCAGTCAGGAGGATTCTAGACTGCTTCGTATTTGACTTTTCAAATTAGTTCCAGTAGTCAGCAGAGAGGCTTAGTATAGCAGAGTTAGAGGCAGCAGTAGAGAGTTGATAAGTTTAGCAGACATGGTTGTGCTAGACCTCATAGACCTATTAAATTTAGGTCAGGTGCTTCCAGTAGCAGTAGTGGTCAGAGTTCTGATTACGATAGCCAGTGTTTGTCAGTTACGTAGGAGAGTCCATCAGGGACTGTGCTACATGGCTCATGGAGCATGATTTAAATGCGGACAGATGGGACACTTTGTCAGAGCATGTCCTTACTCTAGTTATCAGCAGCAGTACCCACAGCAGTCAATTACTAGTGCAGCACTAGCACCTTTTCAGTTGCCTCTAGCTCAATACTTGAGTTCAACTCAGATTGTTTCCCAACAAGGACATGGCAGAGGTACTAAAGGAGGTGCCAGAGGTTTTGGTCAGGCTTTCACCAGTCAGCAGGGAGGTCTAGGTCAGTTTAGGGTTTTCCACCTCACTCAGCAGGATGCTCAGGCATCTAATGCTATTGTTGCAGGTATTATTCCATTATGTTATTTGGATGCTTGGGTATTGATTGATTTGGGTGCTACACACTCTTTCATGTCCCTTGTTTTTTCTTTAAAATTATGTTGGCAAGCTTTGAGGATGGCTTTTCCTTTGTCTACTGCCACTCCTCTAAGAAATTCATTAGACATCGACATTGTTCTTTCTGGTTGTCTAGTGTTTATTGGAGGTAGAGAACTGTTAACAAAATTAGTGTTGTTAGATGTGATTTTGGGTATGGATTGGTTGTCTTAGCACTATGCTATTATGGATTGTTATAGTAAAGAGATGATTTTTAGAATTCTAGATGAAGAAGAGTTTAAGTTTGTGGGTGATAAGAGTTATGCACCTCAAAATCTCATCTCCGCTATCATGACTAAGAAGATGTTGAGGAAGGGTTGTTAGAGATGCTTGGCACTTGTTAAAGATAATTTTGTAGAGAAGTTGTCACTCACAGATGTTTTTATTGCTGTGAATTTCTTAACATTTTTCCTAAGGAGTTACCAGGTTTACAACATCATAGAGAGATTGAGTTCCATATAGGCTCTAGGCACCACTCTTATTTTGATGATGCCTTACAGAATGGCTCCTACAGAGTTGAAAGAGTTAAAGGAGTAGTTACAGGATTTGATAGATAAGGATTTCATCAGATCCAGTGTTTTTCCTTGGGGTGCACCAATCCTGTTTGTGAGGAAGAAGGATGGTACCCTAAGATTGTGCATTAATTACAAAGAACTAAATAAGGTGACAGTGAAGAACAAGTATTCTCTCCCAAAGATTGATAATCTGTTTAATCAACTTCAAGGTGCACAGTTCTTTTCTAAGATTGACTTGAGGTCAGGTTATCATCAGTTTCGGATCAGTGAAGCCGATGTTCCTAAAATGACATTTCGTACTCGATATGGCCATTATGAGTTTCTGGTGATGTCATTCGGGTTGACTAATACACCAACTGCTTTTATTGACATGATGAACATAATATTTAGACCGTTTATGGATCAGTTTTTAGTAGTCTTCATTGGTGATATACTTGTGTATTCAAAGAGTATGGAGGAGTACGTACATCACTTGAGGACAGTACTGCAGACATTGAGAGAACATCAGCTTTATGCTAAATTCTCAAAGTGTGATTTCTGGTTAGAGAATGTTGCATTCTTTGGACATGTAGTGTCTAAAGATGGTATCCAGGTTGATCCACAAAAAATTGAGGCAGTGTTTGAGTGTCGTAAATCGACGATAGTCATAGAGATTCATAGTTTTCTGGGTTTAGTTGGGTATTATAGGAGACTTATGCAGGATTTTTCTAGAATTGCAGCTCTTATGACTCACTTAACTCAGAAGAATATGAAGATTGTATGGTCAGATGCTTGTGAGAATAGTTTCCAGTTATTAAGGGAGAAGTTGAACACAGCTCCGATTTTGGCTTTACCTAATGAAGTAGATAAATTCACTGTGTATTATGATGCCTCTAGAGTCAGCCTGGGTTATGTGTTGATGTAGAATGGTAGGGTGATAGCTTATGCTTTGAGGCAGTTGAAGAAGCATAAACAAAATTATCCTACTCACGAACTAAAGATGGTTGCAGTGATCTTTACTCTTAAGATTTGGAGACATTATCTGTACGGAGTGACTTATAAGATTTTCATTGATCACAAGAGCTTAAAGTACATTTTTTAGCAGAGAGATCTGAAACTAAGGCAAAGGAGATGGTTATAACTCTTAAAGGACTATGATTATAAGATGAGTTATCATCTAGGCAAAGCTAATATGGTAGCAGATGCCTTGAGTAGGAAGTTCTTAGGTAGTCTTACTCACATTAGTATGGAGAGGAGACCGTTGATCCAAAAGTTGCACTAGTTAGTGGATCAAGGTCTGATGATGAAGATAAGTAGATCAAGTGGACTTTTAGCTCAGTTCAGAGTTTTATCAGTGCTGAGAGATAGGATAAAGGTAACTCAGGGCCAAGATCCTATTCTAGTAGAGCTTGCAGAGAATATTCATGCAGGAAAGTTCACTGATTTCACTCTTGATGATGATGGTGTTTTATGGATCAGTAGTAGGTTGTGTGTTCCTAATGTAGATAATTTGAGAGAAGAGATCCTTCAGGAAGCATATTGTATAGCCTACAACGTATATCCAAGTGTCACTAAGATGTACCACAGTATCAGAGACTTATTTTGGTGGGATGGACTAAAGAAGGATATAGCTGATTATGTTTCTAAATGCTTAACTTGTCAGCAGGTGAAAGTTGACCATCAAGAGCCTTCTAGGAAGCTTCAACCACTTCCTATTCCTGAGTGAAAATGGGAGAGAATTGCTATGGATTTTTTAGTTGGGTTACCTCATTCTAAGGATGGATACGATTTCATATGGGTGATTATAGAAAGGTTAACCAAGTTTACTCTTTTCCTACCTGTTAAAGCCACTTATTCTATAGCTAAGTTGGCGAAGCTGTATGTTAAGCACATTGTGTGTCTTCATGGAGTACCTATGTCCATTGTGTCTGATAGAGGTTCAGTGTTTACCTCTCAATTTTGGTAGAAGTTACGGGAAGTAATGGGCACCAGGCTTGATTTTAGTACTGCTTTTCACCCTTAGACAGATACTCAGTCTGAGAGGACGATCCAGACACTCAAAGATATATTAAGGATGTGTGTATTGGATCTTAGAGGTAGCTGGGATGATCATTTGTCACTTGTGGAATTTGCATATAATAACAGCTACCATAGTAGTATTGGGATGGCACTGTATAAGGCTTTGTACGGAAGGAAATGTAGATCCCTTCTGAATTGGGACAAGATTAGAGAGAGAGCATTGATTGGACTTGAGATGGTTCAGGATGCAGCAGAGAAGGTTGTTGTCATCAGAAGGAGATTAGAGATCGCAGCTTGCAGACAGAATCGCTATGCGGATCCGAGATGTAAATAAGTGGAGTTTCAGGTTGGAGATTATGTGTTTCTGAAGGTGTCTCTGATGAAGGGTGTGTTGAGCTTTGGCAAAAAGGGGAAGTTAGCATTAAGATATATTGGACCGTTCAAGATTCTAGAGAGAGTGGGCATGGTTTCATATTGGTTGGCTTTGCCTTTGAATTTGTCTCAAGTGCATCTAGTGTTCCATATCTTGATGCTGAGGAAGTATATTTCCAACCCTTTACACGTGTTGCAGCCTGATAGTATGGAAGTGAATGAAGACTTGATGTACGAGGAGGAACCAATTGCAATAGTGGACCATCAAGTTTGAAAGTTGCGTTTGAAGCAGATTCCGATGGCCAAGGTGTTGTGATGAAGCAATAATGTAGAGGAGCACACTTAGGAGACTGAAGCTGAGATGCAAGTTGCCTATCCTTACCTTTTTCCTCGATAAATTCTTGTTTTTGATCTTTTTTTTAAATTCGAGGATGAATTCTTATAAGGAGGGAAGATTGTAATAACCCTGTATTTTAAATAATATAAAATTATTTTGAAATATGCAGTGTTAATAAAATTTTAAATTTTATTTATATATTATTATTATTTATGAATATTATTTATTTATTTTATTCTAAAAGTTTTATTAATTAAACATATTAAAGTTATTATTAATACGATTGTCATTATTATTATTACTATCATTATTATTATAATTGTTAGTATTATTGTTTATTTGTTATTTTTATTGCTAATATTATCGTTGTAGTATTACTATTATTATTAATATTACTTTTATTGTTATTATTATGATTATTTTTATTGTTATTTTATTAGGGTTAGTATTATTATTATTGTTATATTGTGTGTTATTGTGTTTATATATATATGTGTATATATAAGCTAAGGGGTTAAAGTTAATATATATATATATATATATATATATATATAAACATAAATATAAAAAAAGGGTTAGCATTTTAGTTTTTGGGTCAAACCTTCCACCCATTATTTTCTTTTTCTTCTTCTTTTTCTTTCCCCTCCCCTGCTCTCACCATTGCCGCGCCAACCATCATTGCCCGAAGCTCCACCAGTGCCACTTGCAGCCACTGGATGCCACCCAAGCTCACCACCACCTCCTTTCTTCCTTTCGCCTTTGCTTGAAGTCATGGAGTTGCTGAAAATTTAAGAGAGACCGAGAGTTGCTACAGTACCACCGATGAGTCTCCGATCATTTCAGCTCGTGTTCTTGGACTCTTTTTAATCCTTGAGCTTCGGTGAGTTCATTTCCGAGCTTCGTTTGAGCTTAATCTTCCTTGATTGTGAGTTATCTCAAGTTTTTAGTTTATGTGTTTTAGGCTTTCAAATTTTTTTTAGAATTATTGTGTTTGATTCTTGAATTTTTACTCTAGAAATGTTGTTTATGACAACTTAATCTTCCTAAATATAATTTTTGTTTATTTTTTTGAATTATGGATATTTTTGAATATTTTAATAATTTAAATTTAATTTTTGATAATTATGTTAATTAATTATTTTGAATGAAAATTTGGTTAAATTAGTGTTATTAATTTTAGAATTTATAAAATAATTTTTGGGAATATATTAGATTATGTGATTTTGAAAATTATAGGTTAAATGTGTGTTTATATTAAAAATATTATTAAATAATATGTTTGAAATAATTTTGGAATAATAAATGGTGTTAAAATAATTTTTGTAAATTATTTACTATTTTTAACTAATTAATACTAATTTTTCAAAAATTATATTCAAATAATAAATTATTTACTATTTTTGGGATTAAATGAGTTTTTAACTATTTTTATTTTATATATAACCTATTTGAGGAATTAAAAGTGAATTTTACTATTTTATTGTTGAATAATTGAAAAATTAAATTTTTATTAATATTATATTATTAATTGAGGATTTTATTTAATTAATGTGTAAATAATTATATTTAGTGATTTAATGTTTAAATATATTATATTTTGGTATTTTATGGATATTTATGGAATTTAATGATTTTTTTATATATTTATTATTTAATATTGATTATTGGTGAATTGTGAACCTCTGTTGGGAATTTGTGCAGTTCGAGGTCTCAACCCGAGGTGTTGAGCATTTTGAATTTAGAAGAGCGTTTTTTTGCAGGATTGACTCTACTTTTCAATAGAAAGATGTTCATTTTATAGAGGAGGTTCTACCGAATTTTGGTAGAATTCTCATAAAACGTGACATTAGATCGATCCTAAGTCTTTGTGTTTTGACTGGATTTTAAATTCTTAGATCGAGTCTTTCTTTGAAATTCATAGAAGTATAAGTTAGAATATATTTTGATTTTTTTTATTATTTATTTTCTAGCTGCGCCAATACCTAGGCCTATTGGACTAGGCCCGTTGAGTCAGTCTCGAGAAACGTAAACTTATGAGTTATTATTTTATATATGCATTGCATGTAGATGCATGATTATGAGTTTTCATATTTTAATATGAGTTTAAACATGAATTATTTTATTAAATGAACAAAAATATTTTTGATATATGTGACATTTTACTTAGTTTGTTTTAGTATATAATTTGTATATATGTGTTATATCAATATTAGCATATTTTAGTATATATATTCAGTATATTTGACATATGTTCAACATATTATTTGGTATATTTTTTGTATATTTATAGTGTATGTTTAGTATATAAGTGATACATTCTTTTTAAAAGAATGCCATTATATTTTAAATGATGCATTTTATTATTTTCCATAGTCATATGGTTTTATTGAAGAATATCGATAGAACGTGCTACCTAGTGGGTTGCACTAGAACTGCATACGTACCAGTGCGATAGATTTTGGGGTTGAGTTAAAAAATCACTTGAGGTGATATATGATTGATCGATTATTGAGAATTTATGTGATTGAGTAATGTGATTGCGTGAACTCAGTTGATCTAGTGTCTCAGGGCCAATCACATTGACAGTGAGACTGTAAGAGCTCGGTTGATTTAATGTCTCGAGACCGATCTATTGTCTATAATAAGATAAGATAATTACATTGGAATTAAGTGAGTTTGTGTGTCTAGTATGATATTTTTTATTGAGGTTGCGAATATCAGAGTTCTATTTGATCATTCATTTAGATAAATGTTTTCCACATTTATTATATATATATAAAAGCAGAGTTTGACATCTGTGTGAAATGCGTGTATATGTATATGTATATACTGATGTCTGACTGTATATGTTTTAGATTGCATGTATATATTTATAATAATTTACTTAGTAAGATCTGACTCCCCTCAATATTTTTTCAGGAGATTTCTCATCGTCAAACCTCAGTAGTAGACCTTTAGCCGGACTTCTTCAGCCTCAGCTAGATTATGTAATTTATTTATCTGAACTTTTATTGTATTCTAGAAAACTATAGTAGTATTGTATTGTATTAGTAGAATATTATGTTAGTAAGAGATCTATCTCTAAATATTATATGAATATATTTTTATTTTATAAAATGACATTTAAATATTTATTTATATCGATTTAAGTTTTAATTCTATCATATATTTTATATTATTTATTATATATATATTTTTTATTTTTAAGGCTTGCTATGAGTTTCGGATTCGAAAAATTTCCGTTTCCTAGTATCGGTCTCGACTTCCGGTTTGGATCGTGACAATATGTTATGTTAGTATTTTTTTTTATTTGATTTTGATCAAATAAATATTAATTTTTTTAACCAATCAATAACTATTAATGTTAAAATTGTCAAAAATTAAAAGTTACCATAAATTTATAAAAGAATGCAAACATTTGAAATTGAATTTTTTTTACCAATAGATCTATTGTTTTTTGATTTAATTTAATCTTTTTAATAACTAAAAAAATAACAAAATAATTGCTAATTGTCATTTTCAAGAGTCAAATTCCAACAGCCTTCTAGCTCAGCACCTTCGAGTTTGCCAGAGCGTATCCAAATGTATCCAGGCAGTGTCGTTATAAAATAAAGGGAAAATTATACCGCACACTGTTTTTTTGACAGAAGTTTTAAAAAATACTGTTCCGTTTTTTTTTTCTTTTTACGCTTATTTGTTCAGTTTTCATACATATTTTTTTTCTTTTTATTTTTATGGTTTTATTATTATTATTATTATTATTATTATTATTATCCAACTATTTTATTTTATTTTTATATTATTCTGCCTTCATAAAAGTCAAGAGGAAAAATTGAAAGAGTGAAAATAATATATATATATATAGTTTTGGTTGCTTCAACTTTTTATTTTATGAGGTTGTTGTGTATAGTTTTTTTTTTTAAAGTAAAATTCAAAATGAGATTCTTAAATTTATAAGCTTTTTACCTTTAGGCTCCTAAAAATTTATTTTATATATCTAGATTCTCAAACTTCATAAGTTTAAAGTTTTAAACTATTCTGTTAATTTTTTAACAAAAAATTTTTTTTCGTCCCTAAAGTTTTATATTTCTCTCATTCATACCATTTAACACTTACATCACTTTTAAAATTTTTTTCCTTTTAAAAATAAATAAATTTATTTTAATTTCTAATATTTTAAATTAAAAGCATAAATTTATACACATTTTAAAATAATTTTAAATTTTAAAAATAAATAAACAAGTTAATGTTAAGATAAAAATAATAATAAAACTATTGTTTTTCAAAATAAAATATTATGATGAAAAAGAACACCATAATTAAAAGAGATTATGATAAAAAATATTTTATAATTCTCAAAATTTAAATTTATTTTTAATACATTTTTTAGTTTTTTTTACAAAATTTTAATTAAATTATTGTGAATAATTTTTTATAATATAAATTTTATAAATAGTGGATACCAATGTATATCTGTATATTACCATGATAAACTTTTCAACCAACTCAAACTTTTTATAACAATTATCTTAACCTTAATTTTTTTTATCATACTTTTTGGGTAAATGAAAAAAAAAGTTATATTAAAAAAATTCATTCACACTAATTTAAATTATTGTGAAAAACAATAGTATTATTATATTTTTTATTATAGCATTAACTTGTTTGTTTATTTTTAAAATTTAAAATTATTTAAATATGTATATAATAATTTAAAATATTATGAATTAAAATAAGTAAATTTATTTTTTATCGATGAAATTTTTTTAAAACTGATATAAGTGTTAAAAAGTAAAAAATGGTATGATTGTTAGAAATATAAAAATTTAGGGACCAAAAGAAAATATTTTGTATTAAAAAATCGATAGATGGAATCCGTGAAGTTTAAGGGCCTAAATATACAAAACGAAACTTTAGGGGCCTAAAGCTAAAAAGCTGATAAGTTTAGGGGCCTTAAAATGGGTGTAAGCACCTAATTTTGGGATGTAATTGTGCATGCGTGTGACGAAAGCCCCTATGATGAAAATCTAATTGAGAATTAATCTCTAATGTCGAGTTTTGCGATTTAAAGGACTAAATTGTAACGTTTTGTGGATTTAATTGCAAAATTGGTTTTTTTAGGGATATGATTGCAGAAATTAGAAACTTCCAAGAACCTTTTTATAAAAAAACAAAATGATGATGAAAATTTTGGTCGGTCGACATTTAATGTCGATTAGCATTACGTAATGTCAATCGGCATTACGTAATGCCAGTCAGCATTACGGGGTGAAAATTGACATTCTGGAATGCCAATTTTCGCTAAAAAGTGATTTTTACACTGATAATGTCATTTTTCAATTTTTTCATTGCTCTAGGACACCATGTGTCTACATGTGGGTCTTTAATTTTTTCAAAATCCTATCACTTATCATTTCATTATGCTGATTTTTAAAATTAAAAAAATAAAATGCAGACTGAGAGACTCATGATCTCGCTCCCAACTATCACACAACTTCCTTGTGTGATTACAAGAATTAAAGTGGTTGGGTTTGGCTTTAAATGCTAGAAGGGGAGGATGTGAAGAGGGGGGCTAGCTGGAGAAAGAGAGATGGAGAGAGTTTGTGAAAAAATAGCTGCGAGAAAACTTTAGAGAAGAAGAGCTGCGAAAAAAAACTAGAGAGAAAAAAAAACCTAATTAGCTACTGCAAAAAAAAAAAACCTTTTAAAAAATACGCTCTTTGCTTTCAAAGTCCAGAGAATTAAGAAAAAACTATTGAGTCAATCTTAAAATGGTGACAATCCTAATCTGAGGGGCCATCAAATTGCACTGCATAACATTCTTTCCTTTTCTATGTTTTTTATTTATCTTTAATTTGATTTCTTTATTTTTAATTATTGATTGAAAATTTATTGATTAACTTTTTTTGTTTTATTTTTTTTTATCCTTGCTTTATGGTACTCTAGAGATGAGGTTGGAGATATGAAATTTTGGTAGTGACCATTGGAAGAATCCATGGAATGCCATGGATTGAGATCTGTAAAACCCCTATAGGATTTAGGATTTATAATTTTTGCGTTCTTTTAATTTGTTTTTGTTTTGGGTTGTAATTAATTTGATTTTAATTTCTGCACAGAAGTTTGTAATAGCCCCAATAATGGAAAATAGTAGAATTTTATATTTTTTGCACTAAAATTGATTAGTAATTTAGGTTCAATTAGGTAAAATTCAATTAAAATTAATGATGACAGTAGATTAATTTAGGGTTGCATGTAAATTGATTTGGGATTTTTTTTGAAAATCATATAAATCCTATGTTTGATATGACTTTGTTATGATTTTTGTTTGGATTTTGTTTTTGGATCTTTTAACTCTTTGGGCCCCAAGCTCACGTTAGGATTTAAACCACTTAATAAATAGGCTTAAAAATGGTTTTTAGATTTTAATTAATTTAAAATTAATTTAGGCCAACTAATTTCATTTCTTTTTTAAACAAATGGACTTAGACCCATTTTTTTAAATTAAAATCATGTTAGAATAGGCCCACTAATTAATTCATTTATTTAAAATTTGTAGACTATAGGCCCATTTTTATAGTTAAAATTAAAATGAATAGACTTAGACTCACTTATTAACATGTAGGCCCATCCCTAGTCCAATTCACTTATAAATAAAATATGTAGAATTAGCTAATTTTAATTAATAAAATTAACCTAGTTTAGATTTAGGGAAGTTGCCATTTGTATGCATTTTTTACATGTAATTTTATGACTTGTTGCCTTTTTTAGGTTAGATGGATGTTCAATTAGGGTTTAAATAAAATTCAATGTAAATGGAGAATATGATAGTAATTCAAAAAGTAATTCTAAATGAACACAAGAATGAAAGAAGTTAGTATTTCATTCCCAGAATCTCCTGCATGTGGTGCTAGCTTTCTTTTAGAGAATCGAGTACCACCAAAATGATTTTTCCCAGTTATTACCCTGGGTGGCGACTCCTCATCTCCATGCCATGTCTTTATGACAATGGTTAGTGTGTTCTCTAGGGCTCTGAGCCCAAATAGTGTCACGGTTGCTAAAATCTTGGATGCACGCTAAACCCCGTCATCTACAGTGGCAAATCCACTAGGGATAAGAGATACTAATTCTACTTGTGTTCTTTAGAGTTATTTTATTAATTATTATTTTATTCTTGCATTCATTCTGCATGTCCCTATTACCTAATGGCATTGGTTTATAATTCCATGATTCCACTAGCTTTATGGGGTTGTAGATTGGCTAACCATCACTCTTAGCCTTAACTGGGTCCAAGATAGATTATTGGGCTCATCTGTCTATGACCTAATTCTTAAAGGGGGGTAGTCTTCTCTTGAGTTGGTAAAGGATGTCAGGCCCCTCTGATATTGGCCTATAACTTAAGTCCTAAAGGAGGGCATCTTGCTAAGGGAACCTTGACTTTTTACTGGACCTTAACACATATAATGGCTTAGTTACTTCCCCTAGGATTTACCAAAAAATTCCTTGAATAATTTTTGCTATGAGGTATTTCTATCTATAAAAGCCCAGGCCCATACTTTTGAAGCTCACTTAGGCCAATAAAGATTGGGCTAGACCTTTATACTTAGAAATGTTGTTTCTATGCTTATTACCATGAGGTATTTCTATCTATAAAAGCCCAGGCCCATACTTTTGAAGCCCCTTAGGATAATGAAGATTGGGCTAGACCTTTATACTTAGAAATGTTATTTCTATGCTTATTACCATGAGGTATTTCTATCTATAAAAGCTGAGGCCCACACTTTTGAAGCCCCTTAGGATAATAAAGATTGGGCTAGACCTTTATACCTAGAAATGTTGTTTCTATGTTTTATTGCTTTAAGAGAGATCTGGCTTGTGCATCGGTCCTGATCTCCCCTGTTTATATTAAGACTAAGACCAAAAATCCTAGGACAAGAGACTTGCCATTAAACACGTGTGTGGGAGGAATAAGGTTGGAAGGATGTATATTGTACACTTGATTGATACTTGCTACTTATTGCATAGCACATGCATCACATATACATGCATACATACATCTCATTCATTATACTAACACCTTATTTTATAGCCATCATAGATACATTAGGATCTTCTCATATTTGGGGACGACGAGGTGGCAGATTAAGAAGAACGAGTCAGAGTCCTAAAGCCTTAGCAAAGGAAATCCTGAATAGACTAAATAGACTGGAAAGAAGCCCTATTAACCCACTTTATTTGGAAGTTGAACCAACTTCACATAAATATGAACAAATGGAACAACAACAAGGGAACTAGACCTTAGAAGACATCAAGGGAGCTCTGATGGATGACATGAGGGCTATGATGTAAGATGAACTGAGACAAGCTTTATCTAGATTGATGTAACCTACTACTGCTATCATACCACCACTTGTAATTGATTAACCACCTACTTCTACAGTATCCCACTTGTTGCAGATGCTCCACCTGCTGCCAATAATGTTGGGGGGTAACCTGTTGCTAGAAACCCACCTGCTATTGATGTAAAGATTGAGGATATTGAGAACTACATGATAGAAAAGGCAAAGAAATAATTACTTGAATTGGTACAAGACCATAGGTCCAAGCAGATGTAAGCGTTGACCTAGAAAATGTCCAAGATAGAAGAGCTGCTTAGAGGACAAGGCATGGGATATTCATTTAACTTTGATGATATGTTGCTAACAGAGGGTAATAAGCTACCTGAGAAGTTCAAAATGTCTCAGCTGTAAAAGTTTGATGGAATTGGAGATCCTAAGATTCATCTTAGTTAGTACACAACAACTATGAGCACTATTAAAACCCCATTAGAAGTGATCACTAGGTTATTTTTACTATCTTTAAAGGGAATGGCTATAAACTAGTATCATGGATTAGAAAAGTTTGTGAGAGCTAACTGGAAAGAACTATGTAATGCCTTTTTAAGATAATATGATTATAACACTCGGTTGGAAGTGTCCATCAGAGATCTAGAACTGAAAAAGTAGAAACCCAATGAATCTTTCTCTAATTTCCTTACTAGATTCATGAGTAAAGCAGGGTTGATGAAGAATAAGTTAGTTAAGAAGGATCATGTTAGGATGATAGTTCAGAACGTGTCACATAATCTAGTCTAGAGGTTACAGATGATGAACCCCAAAACTTTCATAGACCTGTATGATGATGGTCTGCAAGCAGAAGAGATTGAGAATGACAAGAAAAAAAAGCTCTAGAGGCACTGGAACCCGAAACACCCAACTGGAGGCACACAACAGGGAAGTACTAGCTGAGTTGTGAAGGTACGCACAGTTCAGTAACCCTAAAGATTCTCTAACTTTAACCAACTACTCTCCAAAGTCCTAGAATGATTGATCCAAAGAGGCTTACTTCAACCCTTAACCTTCTCTAAACCATCTAACCCGAATGTCCTAGGCTATGACCCCAATAGCTACTGCAAGTTTCACCAAGTAGCTAGCCACTCCACAGACACTTATATTTGCCTCAAACATGAGATCCAAAACCTAATAAACTCCAAAAAAATCATAGACCCTGAAAAATCCAACTCTAACCTAAACAATAGAAACAATCCTTTCCCTGACTATCAAAATGTTCCACCACCAACCACTATGATGATTAACTCATGAGTGAGCGAAGAAGAAGTGCTAAACTCCTTTGAAAACCTAAACCCTACAACTAATGTAGAATCTCCTGATGCCTTTATAGGAGTTGAAGATTTGCTAAGGCAGCCCTTAGGGAAATTCAACTATAAGGTGTTCTATTCCAAGCCACCATCTGCTGATATTCCATTTGAATCAATTATGCCCTTAGGATAGGGTGATGAGTTTAATGATGAGAAAGAATCCAAAACCCCAAAATAGCCAAGAGTTAAGGATTTATGAAGGTAGCCCTCAGGCAAATTTGATTATAAGGTGTTCTATTCAAAGCATGATTCCAGTGATATATCTCTTGAGGGGATTGTGCCCTTAGGATGGGGTAATGAATTTGGTGATGGGCCAGTAGAAGAAGAGAATAAGGAGTCTCTCATTCTCGAATAGGGGATTGAGGAATTACTGAGAGCACATCTGGGAAAGCTTAGCATGAAGGGAAAGGAAACGTGCACAGTAGAAGTATAGAAGGATAAAAAGGGGGATAGAATCATCAGAGTTGTAGACATCTGGTATGACTCTAATAAAGAGAGTCCTACTAGTCTAGATGTGTGGAGTGATGACCTTAAAGTGAATCATGTCACTAGAAGTGGGAGGAATTACAAGACAACATAAAAGAAAATTGAGAGAGTTGTAGAAAGAGAAGAGACAGATGATGCAAAAACATAAGAAGCGGAAAAGGAATACCTAATTCTGGAATAACTAAAGAAGGCTAAGGCAAATGTCAGTATCTGGGAACTACTGATGCACTCAGGTAGCCACAAAAGAGCTCTGGTGAAAGCTCTGTTGAATATGAATATTGAAATAGTAGCCACACCTGAGGCTATGGTAACAAAGGTTGCAGAAGAGAAACACGAGCTGATAACCTTCTCAGATGATGACTTGCCTTTGAAAGGAAGAAATCATAACAAGGCATTGTTTATCCCAGCTAAAGTAAAAAGGAAAAGAACTAACTTTGCAATGGTTGATAATGGTTCTGCCATTAATGTATACCGATTGAATATCTTGCCTAACTTAGGTTTGAAAGCTAAAGACTTGACAAATTAAACCTCATAATCAGAGCCTATAATGATAGCACTAGGAATGTGGAGGTGACATTCCAAGCTCTGGTTGAAATAGGACCCGTGGAATCAACCATTGAGTTAACTATGCTGGATATACTAGTTACTTATGCCTTATTGTTGGGCAAGCCATGGTTCTATGCTCTGGGAGGGGTACCCTTGACTGTGCACCAGAAGATAAAATTCCCTCATGAAGGAGATGTAGTGACAATCGAAGTAGGAACCAATGTAGTTGTGGTCGTAATACTGGAAAAACAGAAACAAGTGTGTGTTCCTCCCGGTTTTTAAATTGGTGGGATATTTGACAGGACTGAGATGGACCTAAGGATTGCAAAAATAATGGAGAGCATGAATTACCAACCTGGATGGGGGCTAGGCAAGAATGAGAAGTCCTAAGCTA
This sequence comes from Mallotus nudiflorus, assembly GCA_947683625.1. Classification (NCBI taxonomy): domain Eukaryota; kingdom Viridiplantae; phylum Streptophyta; class Magnoliopsida; order Malpighiales; family Euphorbiaceae; genus Mallotus; species Mallotus nudiflorus. Next base: position 2,834,815 of record CANTUR010000219.1, on the reverse strand, counting down.
CTAAAATTCAAGAGTCAAAATGACACTAAAGGATTAGGGTGTACTGAGATAGGATTTACCAGCAGAAGGGCAAGAAATAAGGAGAAGGTCAAAAGAAATAAATCCCTAAGGAGAGTTAAGCCGTTAAGTGAGAATTTCATCAAGCTAGGAGAGGGTAAATACTATCTGGGTGCTAAGGAGTCTGTTAATGTCATTGCAAAAATGTTCCTGGGTTTAAGATTTTCAAGGACTAGATTGTGGAAAACTTAGTCGAGAGCAATAAAGAAGAAGTGATGAAGCAAGTAACTAGAAGAATAGGGGATGTTGCTATTGAAGAGCTTCTGTGTCTGCCACCTGAAGAGGAGCCACCCTAGGATTTAGCTACTGTTATTAGTGATAGCTTTACTAATGTTTTTTATTAAGAAACTAATGTAATAACATTCGTTCTCTATGAGGATGAAAACTGTGTTTTTTCCATGGTCAATAATATGAATGCTAGTTTTGCTTACTTGTGTGATGTGCATCCTGATAGTTCTGTGCATTATAATTTTGATCATTCATGCATGTTTGACATTAATTCAATTCAATTTGATTCATTTAACATGGGCATGAATGATAATCCAAAGAATATTCTTATATAACATGATGTAACTCATGAAGAGAGGGAAAATTTTGAGAGAATATTAATAAAAAGAAAAGTAGTATTTGCTTGGACCTACGAAGACATGCCAGGTTTAGATAGGGACATTATAGAGCATTACATTCCAACTCATCCAGAAATAAAACCAGTTAAATAGAAATTGCACAGGCTGAGACTAGAATGGACTACAAAGATAAGAGAAGAAATTGCTAAACAAATTCAGACCAACTTTTTAGAAGTAATAGATTATCCCCAATGGCTAGCAAACAGTCCCGGTACCTAAGAAAGGTGGTAAGGTGCAAATGTGTGTTGATTTTAGGGATTTAAATAAAGCATATCCAAAGGATGACTTCCCTTTACCTTATATCGATGTGATAGTGGATAGTGTGACATCAAGTGCGATGTACTCCTTCATGGATGGGTTCTCTGGGTATAATCAGATAATGATGGAAGTTATGGATAAGATCAAAATATCTTTCATCATAGAATGGGGTACATATTGCTATAAGGTTATGCCTTTTAGGTTAAAGAATACAGGTGCAACATATCAAAGGGCAGCCACCGCTCTCTTCCATGACATGATGCATAAGGAAGTGGAGGTATATGTAGATAATATGATGGTCAAGTCAAAAACAAAAGGGGAATTTTGAAGCACTGGATAAATTTTTGGCATGCATTGAGAGGTATAATTTAAGACTCAACCTGAAGAAATGCATTTTTGGAGTTACTTCAGGGAAGTTACTAGGGCATATAATCAGTAGTAGAGGAATCGAAGTGGATTCAGATAAAGTGAAAGCCATTCAGGAAATGCCAGCACCAAGGATAGAGAAAGATGTGAGAGGGTTCATTGGCAAGTTACAACATATTAGTAAGTCCATTATAAGGCTTACTAATGTTTGTGACCTAATCTTCAAGCTTATGAGAAAAGATAAACCTATAGAGCGGAATGATGACTTTCAAAGGACCTTTAATAAGATAAAGGAGCATCTCACTAATTCACTTGTACTTAAACCACTAAAGCTAGGTAAACCTTTGATCCTATATTTAGCTCTAGAAGAAAAGGCAATGGGGGCAATGTTAGCACAAAAAGGGCTGGATGGGATAGAACATGCAGTGTATTACCTTAGCAAGAAGTTCCTGTCATTTAAAGAAAATTATGATTTAGTAGAGAAGAAATATTTGATAATGATCTGGGCAATAAGGAAATTGAGGCATTACTTTTAGTCTTAAAGGGTTTAGGCCATTTCAAAAATAGACCCCTTAAGATACTTACTACAGGCACCTGCTTTGACCAGAAGGATGTCTCGATGGCTCGTTCTCCTGACTGAATTTGATATACAGTACATTACCATGAAATTTATTAAGGGAAAGGTAGTAGTGAAATTCCTAGCTCAAAATGTAGTAGAGGGCGATGAATAGTGGAGCCTAGAATTCCTAAATAAGAATATAGCAGTTATAGAACATTGAGAATGGAAGCTTTATTTTGATGGTGCAGTAAACTTCAAAGGAGTCGGGTTAGGAATGATCCTCATCATGCCAGAGGGAGAAACCATACCAATGGCTAAGAAGGTGGATTTTAAAGTAACCAATAATATGGATGAGTATGAAGCGTGCATTCATGGAGTAGAAGCTGCGATGGCAGCTGGAGCAAAGGAGTTGTTATGACATAGGGATTCTATGTTGGTTATCATCCAGGCTAATGAGGAATAGGAAGTGAAAGAGGAAAAATTGAAACCCTACATCTGCTATTTGAAAGCTTTAACAAAGAATTTCACCAAGTGTCTCTTTATCCATTTATTAAGAGATGACAATCAGATGGTAGATGCACTGGTAGCACTCTCTTTAATGTGGGATAGTGTGACTGGGTTGACTATGAGGCCATTAGTAATCATGAAATCAAAGGCTCCTTATTATGAGGGTGAGCAGATTATGGGAATTTAGATATGGCCTTAAGAGAAGCCATGGTTTTATGATGTTCAGAGGTTCATTGAGGAAGGAAAATATAAAAATGAGGCCACTTTAAAAGAAAGATATGCCCTGCGTGTTCTTGCACATAATTTTGCAAGTCATGATGGAGTGTTGTATAAGAGCATGTCGAATGGAATGTAGCTCAAATGTCTCAAGAAAGATTAAGTATAAGAGGTGATGAAAGAGGTTCATGTAGGAGCTTGTGGTTCTCACATGAATGGGATAATCCTAGCAAAGAAGATAATAAGATAGGGGTACTACTGGATGAACATGGAAAAGGATTGTCTTAGGACCGTGAGATAATGCCATCAGTTTCAAATCTTTGGGAACCTCAACCACCTTCCTCCAATGGTGCCTAATAGTTTATTGTCTCCTTGGCCTTTTGCGGCATGGGGGATTAATATTATAAGAGAAATAAGGCCAACTGAATTGAATGGGCATAAGTACATAGTTATGGCAATTGATTACTTCTTTAGATAGGTAGAGGCTAAATCTTTTAATACTGTAAAGGTAAAGTAGATGGACTGGTTCATTGAGAAGAATCTTATTTGCAGATATGGGGTTCCACATCATGTAGTGATAGATAATGGGGTTTCAGTTTCAGGCAGAACTGACAGAGTTATTGCAAAAGTATGGGATCGAGCATCATAAGTCTTCACCATATCAACCTCAAGCTAATGGAGCAGTGGAAGCAGCAAATAAAAATATCAAGAAAATCATCTCTAAGGTGGTTAAAACTTATAAGGATTGGTCTGAGTTTCTTCCTTTTATCTTATGGGGATACAAAACTATAGCTAGAACTACCACAGGCCAAACTCTGTTCTCCTTGGTGTACAACTGTGAAGCAGTTTTGCCAATAGAAACTGAGATCAAGTCTTTAAGAGTAGTTGTGGAGGCTAAAACGCCTAAAAGTGAATGGGCACAGAAAATATATGATCATCTGGTGTCTTTGGATGAGAAGAGGTTAAATGCTTTGTTTCATACCTAAATATACCAGAAGAGGATAACAAGGGCATTTCACAAGAAGGTAAATCCAGGGAAGACAAAAGCTGGGGATGTGGTACTAAAACAATCTAGAGTAGTGGTGTTTGATCCAAGAGGAAAGTTCAGACCAAACTGGGAAAAACCATACTTAGTCAAGTTAGTTCTGCCAAAAAGAGCCGTCAGGATATCTGATATTGAAGGAATGAGTTCATGGAGCCTTTTAACCTGGATCACCTCAAGAAATACTATCTATAAAAATAAATAAAAGTAGTATAAATAAAATAAAAGTTTGCTGACTAGAAAACCTAAAAAGGCTAGTCAGGCAAAAATTAGGACATTCTCACAATTTAAAAAACCTGCAAAGGGCTGGCACACAAACATTAGGGAATAAAATAAAATAAAAAGAGGTCTCATTGATTAGAAAACTCACAAAGGGTTGGTCAGGAAAAAATTAGGGAAATAAAATGTGAGCGAAAAATATTCAGTTAAAAAATTCGAAAGGACTAGTTGATAATAGAAGTTATGACATGTGATGTAGCAAATGTACTCATTTTTTCCCTAATTAATGAATCTTATTGAAATTGAAATTTTGTTATGATTGTATGTTCTATCTTATTTATAATACATAAGCACTAGAAAGGAAAATAAAATATAAAAGATTAAGACTAGCTCTATGAGACCATTTTGTTCTAATGGCGCTTATGTTTTCTCTTATGAGACTCATCATGTAAAACTTAGGTCCTCTTGTCTTTGGGAAATATGGGTGGCTCTATAGCTTGTATCACGACCAGTAGCTCTATCAGCATTTAAGGATATGTTACACTCAAGAGTCTTGCGAGGCCATAAGTCCCTGACTTTATTTAGAAAGTCATGTCTGAGAGGGGAGCCTTCAAAATCAGGTAGTACAATAATAATGAATTGCAAGTGACCATATTGGCGATAGAGACGTGAAGGGGAAATAAAGGTCGAAAGTGCAAGCCTAGGATGGGAACGTAATGATCATATAAATAAAGAGTCATAAACTTCAACCTCTACCAAGGGCAAACCCATGTAATCTCAATATCAGTGATGCCCCTTATCCAATTAATCTAGTGGTTTATAATGTTCTTATCCTTCATCTTCAAGGGTTGAGACTATAATTGATAAGGCTGATAAGATAAAGGATTGGTAGGGGTAGCAAGCAAGCTCAATTTCTCTTGCAATTAAATTTGAAAAGAAAAAAAGAAATAAATGAGAAGCCCACTAAGTTAAAAACCTGCAAAGGGCGACTTAGGCAATAGTTAGGGCAAACCTGCTAAGTTGAAAACCTGAAAGGGCAGTTTAGGCAAAAGTTAGGGTAAAAAAAATATACACACTTGAAGAAGAAGTAAATTGCCCTAAAGCTAGCGATGGGTCTTGAAGTTATCCAACCTAATAATAGTCTTAGCAAGAATAATGGGCATTAGGTTAGCCCCATCCATTACTTGTTCTAAGATACCCATAATCCTGGTATCACTATCTCCATGGCCAGAGACTAATAAGAACTGAGCATAGAGGTAAAAGGCAACAATTCTGATCCATACAACACTATTCCTATCCTTGGTCTCACATATAGTGATTAAAGAAGGTAGACTGATAGTTTTAGAGTTATGTGCAAGAAGATGGACATCATCTGGGGGCATATTGAAGAAGGTAATGAGTTTGGTTGGGAATTGCATACCTAAATCGTGTAGGGCAATAACAACAGTAGAATCAGATGGATATCCCAAAATGACAGTAAATTCTTCAATCAGGGGACATAGTTCTTGACTATTAAATATGAAGACATGGTCTTTTGGACTCCAGAAAGTTGCAATAACATTCAACAAGTTATCATTTATCTTTAGATGTTGACGAGACTTCAAAGGCTTAACATGGAAGGGTTAAAGCTTGTTCCAAACATCACCATTAAGGCTCTTGAGAAATTTCTTCATCAGGTGGAGGGAAGCTTGAGTCATTATGAAAAGAGGAAAGAAAAGAATGATAAGACAAGTTTTCCTTTCAAGATCTTATATAAGGATGGAGATTGAAGTTAAATAGGATTCAGATTGCCTTTTCATGATAATTAGATAAAGATGGGAGATAAGATATATATATATATATATATATATATATATATATATATATATATATATATATATATTAGGATCATCTATTCATTTAAGTCTAATTTCAGGAAAGGGAAGTTTGAAATAAAGTAGTACAAAAGATAGCTTGTCCTAACTATAAAATAAAAAATAGCCTAAAATCAGCCATCCGGAGCTCTAGAATCAGGCCATAGGCTCCATCCTCTACAAGGGTCATTATGATGATAGGTATCTAGAGGTCTAGCAGATGAAGTACTAGCACTGTAGGGATCAAGGCTTGAGTTAGCAAGCCATCGGTGAAGCATCTCAATCTCCCACTCCAGGTCCCTAGAATAACTTTGTACATATAGGAAACATCATATCATATGCATTCTATGCATACATTTTCATAATAATTGTATATGCTTACCCATTAACTATCTATAACCTGCATGGTAAATAACCTCTGAGACTAGGCGAGTCCGTGCAAATACTCTGTTTATGTCCGGGGGACCTATTTTATAAAGTTGTACTAACATCAATACAAAGTGTATAGGTAATATAAGAAATAAGTCAGACAAACTCACATGAGAAGTATTTGCTAGAGAAAAGCTAGGGAGTTGAACATCACTGAAATGTATTTGTTGCTTAATCAGAGCCTGAATAGCAGTAGCCCAATAGAGCATAGATCTATCAGGAAGAAAAACATCACCAAAAATAGCACCAGTAAAAGCTCCCTCATGGCCGGTCCCAATATACTGAGTGCACTGAGCACGGCCAGGACTGGGCCTAGGGACCTCAGGTGCAATCTTAGTCTCAGGGGCAGACTCTTTTACGCAGTCTCAAACCCCTGATCAGTCCTAACCACCTCCTCCATCAATTCATCAGTAAGGAAGTGAACCTCCTCAATCTCTAAAAGCAAACTATGAGAAAAGAATAAGTGATTTGAAAAACTCCAGAAGAGAAATGATTAAAAGTTACCTTAGTCTGATCAATAGTAACTTGCTCCAAGAGGTTCTTATGGATGAACTTCTAATAATGGTGAGATCGCTCAAGAAAAATAATGGCATCATATCCCTGTAATGCCTCTCTCATCTCTAAACTGGTCAGATGAGAACTGTAAAGCATCGAGTGGGGGACAACAACAGGATTATGACATCGGGAAGGTCCAGAGCGCCATTGATATACCCACTCTCCCAAATACCACATCTGACAGCCATAACCAGGGAGTAGAACCCTCATCTCCTCAAGTCGTAGTGCGGCATCCATGAAATCATATCACTGGACATCACCAGCTCCCTCCAGCCAATTAGAATAAATCTACAAAATCAGGATTAATTAAGTTTAACTTGTATTAAGTCATGAAGTACTAATGATTTTGTTTTCTTACCAGGTCCCACTTGATGGTGTTCAATTGATCACGGTAGGTTTGTAAAGTATTCTTGACACTCGCTAGATGGGAAGAGCTCCATCTCTGTATCAAGGGGAGACTCATGTCAGAGCTAATAGCCTTGAAGCCATGAATTAGCCCAATCTCTGTGCTCCATATATTTATATGGCATTATTATTATTCTTATTCTTATTATTATTATTTATTATTATTATTATTATTATTAGCACTATTTTAAACCATGGTTATTTTATTTTGTAGGGTGTTGGGTGTATATATATATATATATATATATATAAAAGAGAGCCCGGTCAACCCCTATTTTCTCTTCCTCCTTTCTTTCTTCTCCTCTTCACGCTATTTTCTTTTCCTGTCATTGTACACTCGAATCAGCAGCCTCCCAACCTGTCGGATGCAGCCATAACCACCCCTGTTCCTTCTCCATTTGCTGCTTCTTCCTTTCTTGTTGTCTCTACAGCAACAACAAGGAACAGCAGTAGTAGCGGCGTGAAGACAACAGCAGCAGCAACAACATTGAAGATCAGCAATAACAACAACTCTAGTTCCTTTAACAGCCCTTCCCTGCACCTAGTTTGCAGTTATGGGTGAGTTGTGTGAGTTAGTGGTTAGTTAGCTTTAGGTTGATTTTTAGTTAGTTTTAAGTTGTTTGTTAGTTTATTTAAGTTGTTTGTTAGTTTATTTAGGTTGTTAGTTAGTTGATTTTGTGTTGATTTGATTTTTTTGTTGATTTTTATTATATTTGTTAATTTTGCAGAATTTATTTTAATTATTTGGTTAATTTTTGGGTTGATCTATACATATAATAGTTGATATAAATTATTTGGGGTTGATTTTGGTTAAGAGTACATAAAAAATGATATAGATTAACTAATTTGATTTTATGGAATTTTGTATATTTATTTGGATATTTTAAGTTTTATGTATATTTTGTTAATGTTATTAATTAAGTATATTTGGTTGAATATTTGAATTAATAAGGGTTAATAAATTAAGTTAGTAATTTTAGTATGAATAAAATAATTTTTGATAATTTTCTTTAATTTTTGAGGAATTATTATGTTTATGTGAATATTGAAATTTTGGAGGTAATTATGTAATTTGGTTGAAAATATAGTTAAATTATATTTTAAATGGTTTTAGAATTTTATAGAGTATTAGAATAATTTTTATAAATTAATTACTATTTTTAACTAATTAATTCTAATTTTTGAAAATTATATTCAATATTAAATTGTTTATTGTTTTGTGATTTAAATGAGTTTTTAATTAATATTATAGTATGTTTAAACTATTTGAACAATTAAAGTTTGAATTTGACTATATTATGTTGAATATTTGGAAAGTTGGGTTTTTATTAATATTATATTATTATTTTGAGACTTTATTAAATTATGGTGAAAAATAAATGTATTTAGTGTTTTGAAAATTGAATAAATTATATTATGATTTATTATGAATTTTTATAGTTTTTGGTGATTTTATTATATTAATATTTAATATTTGTTTATTTGTATTTTTGTGAACCTTAGTTGGGAATTTTATAGTTCGGGATCCCAACCTGAGGTGTTGAGCTACTGTGGAATTTCAAAGTGTTTTTACTTGCAGGATTGACTCTACTTCGGTAAAGGGATGTCCGTTTTACAAAGGAAATTCTGCCGAATTTTCGGTAGATTTCTCATAAAACATGACACTGGGTCAATCCTAAATTTGTTATTCTGAGTTCGAATAGAGTCTTCTTTAGAATTCTAGAAGTTAGGTTTCTATTTTCTGATTGTTGTTTTCCTTTTTTTATATTTTCACCGCCCCTCCAGTTACGTCTACCAGTCGAGATCGGACACGATGTGCCAGAGGAGCACCTTTATCTTGTAAGTTAATATTTAATTTGAGTGTCGGGTCTTTAATTTAAATCATACTAAATTCTGATGAATTTAATTTTTATGAGATTCTAGTCAGTATTCTTCATATGATATTGCATGATTTAATTTATAATTGATTTAATTTATTGTTATTTATTGTAATTTTCCTCATTTTATTTATTTTCTTTTATTTTAAATGAACTATGGTAGAACGGGCTACCTGATGGGTTTCATCAAGACCGTGTGCGCACCAGTAAAATATATGTGATTATTAATTATATTATTGGGGCCAATGGTCTGGTGATGCTTTGCTCTCGGACACCGCCTGTAGTATAATATTTGTTTATTCAATAAATACTGGAGCCGAAGATCTAGTGATGCTTTGCTCTTGAACACCGTCAATATAATTTGGATTTATATTTATTCAATCACTGGGGTCGATGGTCTAGTGATGTTTTGTTCTCAGACACCGCTAGTGATATTGGATTAAGTGATGTGACTACGACTGTGCATCCTAGTGATGTTTTACTCTCGGGATCCGACAGTCTTGGATATAAGTGAGTAGTATGACTCTTGTTAAATTGATAAATCGGGTTCTATATAATTTTTATACTGAAATATTTTAAAAAATATTTAAATATTTATTTCTTTCCTTTGAAAAATGAATTTCTTATATGTATGTTAAATTATTTGAATAAAATTATAAATATATTGTATTGCCATGAAAACTTATTTTAAAGGAGATTTTCAAACCACATTCATTTCCTTATTCACTTACTCAGTGAGGTCTGACTCCCCTCAATTTATTTTTTTTCCAGGAGTTTGGGAGTTTTCTGTTAGGCCTACTTCTCTTCACCATATAGCTTCATCACCAACTATTCTATATACGTCTACTTAGTTGTGTTATATTTATATTCGTGTACCGCAATAGAGAAAACTGTATAATTGCACATTTTGTTTTGGACATTATATATTTGTAATCTATGCATTGAGATATTATTTTGTATAACATATGAGGTTATTTTATATATGATGATAGTATGAATTATTTAATTAAGAAAAATTAGTTTGATAATGTGCATTGTGATTTAATTATTTATTATAAGGTTTCAAAGTTTAAATATTCTGCATTTTTCTTTTAAGGCTCATTACGGGTTTCAGTAGCTTTATGCTTTCCCATTCCCTAGTGCCAGTCACATGCCCCTGGGTTCGAGTCGTGACAAAGTTGGTATTAGAGCTTTGGCTCATTTTTCATGCTTTTGACTGTCAATGTCCGTCTTTTTCTTACAATGCTATGGTACTTAGGTTGTTAAATGTCGTTTATTGATTTTTTACCTTTTGGATTTAGCATCTAAGTTTGTATTCCTGTCTTGTTTTGAATCTTAGTTTTCTTGTCTTTTCAGAATGAGGCATGCTCGGAATGCCCCTATTGTAGATGCAAAACCTGATGATAGAGAGCAGTCATTTCAAAATGAGATTCTCCCTCCTGCTCCTCGACCTAGAGGTAGGGGTAGAGGTAAAGGTAGGGGCAGAGCTAGAGTAGCAGCAGCTCAGAGGCAGGATCAGCCTTAGGTAGAACCTCAAATTCTAGTAGAGAATCCTACAGCTTTTACAATTGGTATGGTGGGTATTAACCAGGGCTTGGCAGCTCTTAATTAGGTGATGCCCATAATGCAGTAGATGCTTCAGTGATAGACTCAGGAGATGTCTGATACAGATATGACATTGTTATACTCTAGAATGGGGCGAGTTTATTTTGATGGTACTAGAGACGCGTTGAATTTCATTAATACCATCGAGTCTAGGACCGGATCTGGGTATTCGGATTATCAGAGGATTATAATTATGGAGCTATCAGTCTTAGTAGTAGCTCAGGACTGGTTTATGCAGTCCATTCAGCCCTTCATGACTATGATGACATGGTTGGGATTTAAGTAGCACTTTACAAGATTCTTCTATTGTTCGTCTGTGTGTGAGAACTACAGATGATAGCTACTTAATATTGACAGGCGAGGTTGATCAGTGAAGGATTATACTTGGGAGTTCTACAAACTAATGAGACATGCTGAGGATGTAAGGCAAGATGTCGCCAGAGCAATTGAGCTGTATGTGACTGGATTAGGCCCAACTTATATCGGTATTTGACTAGAGGGTCATAGTCTAGAGAGTGTTGTAGAGGAGGCGAGACAGCCAGAGCGGAGGCATATTCGACACGGTAATATACCTGACCCGTATGATAGTGGCATTATCAGACTTGTCTAGAGGGTACAATAATCAGTGTTTTAGATAGGCAGTATGAGTTCTAAGTTAGCAGGCCCTTCTTAGCAGAGCAAACAGTTCAGGGCACATTGGATTGGTAGGCACCGCCTTACTCAGGAACATAGGAGTAGTAAGGCTGCTAGATTTAGTGGTAGTGCTAGCAATAATAATGGACAGAGCTCTAGGCCTGGCAGTTCTGGGTCTGGAGCTAGTGCATGTGCCACATGTAGATGAGTGCATCAGGGTCCTTATCACTTGATGCCAGGGGCATGTTTCAGGTGTGGTCAATTTGGACATTTCGCTAGAGATTGTCCTAACTATGGATTCCAATCGTCCTTTACTCAGGGATCTTCACTTTCTATTGTCCAGCCATTACAATAGGTGCCTCAGCAGTATCAGGTACCCATGAACCCTCAGCAACGACCGATACAGTTTACGAGTCAGTAGGACTAAGGTAGACGACAGACTCAACCATTCACCTCATAACAACTAGGACATGGTCATATTAGGATCTTTACTTTGACCCCTTAGGATGCGCAAGCATCCAATGTTGTGGTAGCAAGTATTATTCCAATTTGTTGTTTTGAGGCTAGAGTCTTATTTGATCCGGGTGTTATATGTTCCTTTGTATCTCCTTTGTTTACTTTGAAAATGGCTTGTCTTCCTTCCAAGATGAGTTTTCCTTTGTCTATTTTGACTCCGCTTAGTGATAAGTTGGAGATAAACATTTTCTTTCCATCTTGTCCTGTGTTGGTAGAGGGTAGAGAATTATTGGCAGACTTAGTCCTTTTAGATGTGATCAAGTTTGATGTGATTTTGGGAATGAACTGGTTATCCCAGTATTATGCTTCTGTGGATTATCGAGCAAAGGAAGTAATTTTTAGGATTCCAAGTGATGAGGAATTCAGATTCAGAGGTATTGAGAGTTCCATGTCTTGTATTCTTATTTCTGCCATTACAACTAGGAAGATGCTTAGTAAAGGGTGTAATACCCTACATACATACATACATATATATATATATATATATATATATATATATATATATATATATATATATATATATATATATATATATATATATATATTATTTTAATATTAAGGGACACATTTTTCTCGAGAAGTACTATTAATAGTTAATTTGCATTATATTAAAGTATAAAATTTTGTTAACATTATATTTTAGGATAAATATTAATTTAAATGTGCATATCTATTCACATGTGTATATATATATATATATATATATAGATATATGTATATAATATAGTATAAAGTGTAATTATATACTTGTGTATATATATGTATACATTTTCATGTAGTATATGGTAGCATACATATATATATATATATATATATATATATATATATAAGTATAGGTACACTATTATACTTGAATATACATTGTGTATATATATATATATGTGTATTTATATATGATATATATATATATATAGTATATATGTATATAGTCATAATGTAGTATAATAAGTATAGTATATAAATATATATATGTATATATATATGTATATATATATATATATATATTAGTTTATATTATAGTATATATAAGTATATGTATATATATATATATAAGTATATGTATGTTTTGAGGAGGAAGAAGGCAGAACCGAGCTCCCTCCTCCCCACCTTCGCGAATCCTTCGACCACCACCGTTATTGTGCCTCCCCCACCTCTGGCCACCGTCTGCTACTCCCTCTTCCTTCTCCCTCGCCTCCGGCCACCTGCAGAGCCGCCGGAAGCTGCTGGAAAGAAGAAAGCCGAGAGTTTTGCTCTAACTCACCCAAGCTTCGTTCGGCCACCATTTTCCTCCATTCTGGTGCCAATCTCCTCCCCTTGCACCGGTGAGGCTTAATCTAACCTTTGTTTAAGCTTTGATCATGAATTGATTGAGTTTTGGTTGATTTTCAGTTTGTGAACTCTAGGGTTTCGAAATTTTTTTAACTTAATCTAGCTTGATTCATGCAAACTCCCTTTACAAATGTGATTCCTAGTAGCTTAATCTACCTCTAGGAATTTTTGTATAATTTTTGGAATTTATTTTCATTTTTGGTGAATTTTGGATATTTAAATAATTTTTTAGGAATTTTTGGGAATTAATTATAAAAATGGCAAATAATAATGATAATTGATATTTTGGTGATATTAAGTGTTGAAATTAATTTTAGGGTAAGGTAGATAATTTTAAGAAGATTATACAATTTTTTTTGGAATTTTTATACATTATGTCAAAATTAAATAATTAGGCTAATTTTTGGAATTTTGGTTAAAAAGGTTATGAAACTTGATAAATGAGGTTATTAGTGAAAAATATGAATTTTAGAACTCAAATCATAATTTTTGAGATTTTTATACTATTTTTATAAATATATTTGAGTTTATGCCAAAAATTGATTTTTAGAGTAAATAATATTTTTGGGAGAAAATTTGTTGGTTAACTAAATGTTTTAATTATATTAAGAAAATGTATCTTGAGAAAATGAATTTTTGACATGATTAAATAATTTTAAGGAATTATTTTCAGTATTAAAAAAACTCATTAAGTAAATTATGTATTTTAGGGGGGTAAAAATGTAATTTTACACTAAATATGATAAATATATATTTTAATTAGTTTTATTAATAATTAAAGGGTTTAGATAATTTTTATAAATTAATTGACATAATTTCCTAGGTAATGTAAATTTTGATTATCAAATTCCCAATATATATATATATATACATATAATACATTGCACTAGTTTTAATTTGGGCTATAATTATAATTTTAATATGATTGGAATACAAATTTAATTGCTCAATTTTGAATAATGGAGATTTTGTATAATTTTTATCTATTCTAGTATGCATGTATGCGATATATGTATTTAAGGAACACATATTATTAATTTTTGATATTGTATTTGAGTTGTGATCTCGGTCGGGGCCAATTGTGTTTTGGGAGCCCGACTCGAGTGTGAATGGTTTTGGAATTAGAAGTGCATTTTCTATGCAGGTCTGACTCTACTTTTGGTAGAGAGATGTCCGTTTTACAGAGGAGACTCTGTCGAAATTTCGATAGATTTTCTCGTAAAACGTGATATCTGTAAAATTTCCTACCGTTACTTAGGTTAACTCATGTCTGTCGAGTCTCATCCGGTTTTCATCGAGTCAGTCTAGAATTTTATTATTTTGCTGATTCCTGATTTCGATTCCTTAGTCATGTTTTAAAAAGTCAATTCATTGTTTTCTTTTAGAGCATATCGGAGCAGAAGCCGTGAGGCCGAGGCAGACGCGTGGTCGCCAGCCTTCGCATTCATCTTGTAAGTCGATAAAATGATCTGTGCGTATGTTTGTTTAAAGAATGCATGCGCTCGTATTTCTATTATATTGATCATATGATTTATTTAATTTAATGCTATCATTTATGATTTAAATGCAAATTATTTATTTAAAATCGATTTGAGGAATTTTGGTAGAACGAGCTACCTGGTGGGCCTCACCAGGACTATGTGCACATGGTAGAGATTGAGAGATGGATCCGATAACTGTATGATTGATGAATGTTAAACTGGGACGGGTGCCTCGGTAGATGCCTTTGCTCTCGGGGACCGCCAGTGATTAGAAAGTCAATGATGGACTGGGATGGGTGCCTCGGTTGATGCCTTAGCTCTCGGGGACCGCCAGAGCCATATATTTGGATTAAGTGAATGACTACGGCTTGGTGCCTCGGTTGATGCCCTTGCTCTCGGGGATCGGTAGTCTAGTTGGAATAAGTGGGCCCAGTTGGCCATTTAGACTTGGGTTTAGGGTTCTACCGAGATTTTTCCAAAGCTATACTTATATATGTATTATAAAATATTTTCACTATAAATACATGTAGTTTCAAAAAAAAAAAAGGGTTTTCAAACCGTACAGCTCTTTTATTGACTTACTCAGTGAGGTCTGATTCCCCTCAATTTATTTTTTTTCAGGAGCTTGGGAGTTCGACCTCAGACTACCTCTACGTCGGATTTCTTCTTCACCGGCTATTTTACGTAGGTCATTATAAGCTGTACTGTGTATTAATCTAGGATGCTGCAGTAGTATATGTATTGAGAATTTGTATGGTTTAACCAAATTATGTAGTTTATCTGTACGAAATACATTTATGTATATGACGTAAATTCAATTTATAATATGTTATGTTTTTAATTAAAGTTAAAATGTGAATGGTTTTATTTTCTTTTCCCTTAGGCTTACTACGGGTTTCGGTGGCCTTATGCCTACCCATTCCCTAATGTCGGTCACGTGCCCTCGGGTTCGGGTCGTGACAAAGTTGGTATCAGAGCATAAGTTTGATTAATTGTCCATGTCTTTCTTTCTGTGTAACTACTGCAGCTTTAGGGTTGATGATTGTCTTGAGATGTATGGTTTCTAATTCCGCGTTGCTTTAAATATTCTTACCTCGTTTTGAATTCAATTTTTCTTGTCTTCCTTTCAGAATGAGGCGTGTGCGTACCGACCCAGATGCTGATCCGACCCTTAGGCTAGATGAGCAGTCTGTGCATGATGAGGCTCCCCTTCCTGCTCCACGTCGTAGGGGCAGAGGTAGAGGTAGAGGTCGAGCCAGGGCAGCTGCGGCTGAGATTCCTGATCAGCAGCCAGTCGAGCCTGAAGCCCCAGCTGTTGACCCTACAGCCTTTGCAGCTGGACTGGCAGGGATTAATCAAGGTCTAGCAGCATTGAATCAGGCGATGCCCCTTGTACAACAGATGCTTCAGTAGAGGAACCAGGGTATGTCAGACACTGAAGCAGCCCTTCTTTGCTCTCGGATCGGTAGAGTTTCTTTCGACGGTACGGGTGATGCCTTAGACTTCATTAATGCGATTGAGGCACGCACCAGGACTGGGCACACGGATTATCAGAGGATTATGATTGTGGAGTTGTCGGTACAGGCGGCTACTCAGGATTGGTTTATGCAGTCGATTCAGCCATCGATGCACGAGCTGACTTGGCCAGAATTTAAGGACCGCTTTTTGAGATTTTTCTATCCTCCAGCCACCAGAGATGCCTACAGGTGGCAGCTACTCCACATCACTAGAGGCGATAGGTCAGTGGAGGATTATACCAGAGAGTTTAATAGACTGTCCCGACATGCAGAAGATATCAGGAGGGACCCTTACAGAGCAGTAGAGCTGTATGTTACTGGATTAGGACCCGCTTTTGTTGGTATGCGTACCGAGGACTGCACCTTGGAGAGTGTGATTGAGGAGGCCCGTTTGATAGAGAGGCGACATATCCGCCAGGGCACCATGATAGATCCTTATATGATTGGGGGCAGTGGTCATGGTGTAGCTCCCGGGTACCAACAGCCAGCATTTCACATCGGCAGTTCGAGTCAGCAGGCTACGGGTAGTTCTCAGCAGAGTGGTAGGAGGTCCAGGACTCACCGAGTTGGCCGACATGGGTATGCTTCAAACAGGAGAACCGGTAGGAGTCACAGATTCGGTGCAGGAGTTAGTAGTAGCAGTAGTGGGCAGAGTTCCGAGCAGAGTAGTTCTGGGTCTGGAGCTAGTGCTTGTGCGAGTTGTGGACGATTTCATCAGGGCCCGTGTCATATGTTGGCGGGCGCTTGCTTTAGGTGTGGGCAGGTTGGACACCTTGCCAGAGCTTGTCCCTACTCTGGATATCAGTCACAGTACGTTTAGGGTTCGTCTTCCTCAGTGGCTCAGCCTTACTATCTGATGCCTCAGCAGTATCGAGCACCCCTACAGCCACAGCAGAGACCGCCTCAGCCTATGAGTCAGCAGGGTAGAGGTTCAGTTGGTAGACCTAGCGGACGTGGTTTTATGCAGCCTTCGACTTCTCAGCAGGCAGGTCGTGGTCAGGCTCGAGTGTTCACTTTGACACCACAGGATGCTTAGACTTCAAATGCAGTGGTAGCAGGTATTCTCTTAGTCTGTGCATGCGATGCTAGAGTGTTGTTTGATCCCGGTGCTTCACATTCTTTCATTTCTCCTTTGTTCGCTTCGAGAATCGAGTGGCAGCCTTCTAGGTTGTCCTTTCCTCTATCTGTTTCGACTCCTCTTAGTGACGAGTTAGAGACAGATGTTTTCTTTCCTTCGTGTCCGGTGACAGTTGATGGTAAAGAACTATTGGCGGACTTAGTATTGCTCGACGTACTGGAATTTAATGTCATTCTGGGCATGGATTGGTTGTCGAAGTATTATGCCCTTGTGAATTGTAGAGAGAAAGAAGTGGTGTTCAAGATTCCAGGAGAAGAATAATTTTATTTCAAAGGTGAAAAGAGCTCCATGCCTCACAATCTTATTTCTGTCATTACAGCTCGAAAGATGCTTAGAAGGGGTTGTTAGGGATACTTGGCAATGGTAAGAGATGTTGAGAAGGAGAATGGGGCAATTGAACAGGTGCCAGTGGTGTGTGAATTTCTGGATGTCTTTCCTGAAGAATTACCAGGATTACCACCAGACAGAGAGATAGAGTTCTGTATCGATGTCATACATGGTACGGATCCTATTTCTATGCCACCTTATAGAATGGCACCAGCTGAACTGCAGGAGCTGAAAGAGCAGTTGCAGGAATTGCTTGATAAGGGTTTCATCAGACCCAGTACATCGCCTTGGGGTGCTCCGGTGTTGTTCGTGAAGAAGAAAGATGGTAGTCTTCGACTTTGTATCGACTATAGGCAGTTGAATAAGGTCACCATCAAGAACAAGTACCCACTTCCGAGGATCGATGATCTGTTTGATCAACTTCAAGGTGCTACATGCTTCTCTAAAATAGATTTGAGATCTGGGTATCACCAGTTGAGAATCAGAAGAGGTGATGAGTCCAAGACAGCTTTTCGAACAAGATATGGCCATTATGAGTTTTTAGTAATGTCCTTTGGGTTGACTAACGCTCCAGCAGCCTTTATGGACTTGATGAATCGGGTATTTAGGCCATACTTGGATCGATTTATGATAGTTTTCATTGACGATATCTTGGTTTATTCCAAGAGTGAAGCTGAACATGTGATGCATCTGAGAAGAGTACTTCAGAGTTTAAGGGAGCACAGGTTGTATGCCAAATTCTCAAAGTGCGAGTTCTGGTTGAATCAAGTGGCATTTCTAGGCCACGTGGTTTCTCGAGATGGCATACAGGTGGACCCCAAGAAGATTGAGGCTATTACAGAATGGCCAAGGCCGAATACAGTTAGGGAAGTACGGAGTTTTCTGGGTCTAGCAGGCTATTACAGAAGATTTGTGAAGGACTTCTCTAGAATTACTGCACCTTTGACAAGGTTGACCCAGAAGAATGCTAAGTTTGTATGGACGGACAAATGCGAAGAGCATTTTCGATTACTGAAGGGCTTGTTGACATCGGCTCCAATTCTAACTTTGCCCTCTGGAAATGAAGGTTATACAGTGTATTGTGATGCTTCCAGAATAGGATTGGGCTGTGTGTTGATGCAAAATGGCCAAGTGATTGCTTACGCTTCGAGGCAGTTGAAGAAGCACGAGCAGAACTATCCTACTCACGACTTAGAGATGGCAGCCATGGTGTTTGCTTTAAAAATATGGAGACATTACTTGTACGGAGTGACATATGAGATATACACGGATCATAAGAGCTTGAAATATATTTTCCAGCAGAGGGACTTGAATCTGAGGCAGAGGAGATGGATGGAACTCCTTAAGGATTATGATTGCTCTATTTTATATCATCCAGGCAAGGCAAATGTTGTTGCGGATGCCTTGAGTAGGAAATCAGCAGGCAGCCTTGCCCATATTAGCACTGAGAGAAGGCCCATTATCAAGGAGTTACATGGACTGATTGATCGGGGATTGCAGATGAAAGTTACCCGAAAGTGCCTTTTAGCTCAACTCAGTGTACGATCAGTATACTTGGATCGGGTTAAGACAGCTCAAAGCAGAGACCCCCAGTTACAGAGAATCATGTATGAAGTGCAACAAGGGCAGTCACGGGACTTTGTAATTGACAAGGAAGGTATATTGCGGTTGGGCACTAGGATTTGTGTGCCAGATGTTGATGACTTGAGAAAGGAGATCATGGAGGAAGCACATTATTCTGCATATAGTGTTCATCCGGGTTCTACCAAGATGTATCATAATCTGAAAGATACGTATTGGTGGAGTGGAATGAAGAAGGACATTGCAGAGTTTGTATCCAGGTGCCTGACTTGCCAGCAAGTAAAGCTTGAACGTCAGAGACCCTCGGGACTGTTGCAACCCATGCCAATTCCTGAATGGAAATGGGATATGATAGCCATGGATTTCGTGACTGGACTACCTCGAGCTACTGGAGGTTATGACGCTATTTGGGTGATTGTTGACAGGTTGACTAAGTCAGCACACTTTCTACCTATAAAGAAGACGTACTCTACTGATAGACTGGCAAGAATTTATGTCAATAGAATCGTTTGTCTACATGGGGTACCTGTGAGCATAGTGTCGGATAGAGGAGCCACCTTTACCTCAGTCTTTTGGCAAGAATTACACAAGGCCTTGGGTACCAGATTGGACTTCAGTACGGCTTTCCACCCTCAGACAGATGGTCATTCAGAGAGGACCATCCAAACGTTAGAAGATATGTTGAGGATGTGTGTAATGGATTTTGGAGGACAATGGGATTCACACTTGCCACTGATTGAGTTTGCCTATAACAACAGCTATCATGCTAGCATTGAGATGGCTCCATATGAGGCACTATATGGTAGGAAGTGTAGATCACCTTTGTGTTGGGAGATTGGAGAGAGGCAGTTAACGGGACCAGAGTTGGTGCAGATCACTTCAGAGAAAGTTCCCATTATACAGCAGTGATTGAAGACAGCCTTTAGTAGACAGAAGAGCTACGCTGACCCCAGGAGGAAGGATGTATCCTTCATGGTTGGAGACATGGTGTTCTTGAAGGTGTCTCCAATGAAAGGAGTTATGAGATTTGGTAAGAAGGGTAAGCTAGCTCCCAGATTCATTGGACCGTTTGAGATTCGGTCTAGAGTGGGTGAAGTGGCATATAGGCTAGTGTTACCACCAGAACTATCGAGAATCCATCCTGTGTTTCATGTGTCCATGTTGAGGAAATACGTCCCTGATCCGTCTCACGTGTTGCGACCTCAAGCCGTAGAGCTTAGCGACGATTTGACTTACGAGGAGTACCCGGTGGCGATTGTGGATCGCCAAATCCGACAGCTGCGGACTAAGGAGATACCGATGGTGAAAGTGTTATGGAGTAACCATTCTACAGAAGATTGCACCTGGGAAACTGAAGCCGAGATGCGAGTTTCCTTCCCGTATCTTTTTTCTTCTTAGCTTTGTAATTCCTCTTTTCTTTCTTTTCTTGAATTCGAGGACGAATTCATATAAGGAGGAGAGACTGTAATACCCTACATACATATATATATATATACATATATATATATATATATATATATATATATATATATATATATATATATATATATATATATATATATATATATATATATATATATAATTATTTTAATATTAAGGGACACATTTTTCTCGAGAAGTACTATTAATAGTTAATTTGCATTATATTAAAGTATAAAATTTTGTTAACATTATATTTTAGGATAAATATTAATTTAAATGTGCATATCTATTCACATGTGTATATATATATATATATATATATATATATAGATATATGTATATAATATAGTATAAAGTGTAATTATATACTTGTGTATATATATGTATACGTTTTCATGTAGTATATGGTAGCATACATATATATATATATATATATATATATATATATATATATATATATAAGTATAGGTACACTATTATACTTGAATATACATTGTGTATATATATATATGTGTATTTATATATGATATATATATATATATAGTATATATGTATATAGTCATAATGTAGTATAATAAGTATAGTATATAAATATATATACGTATATATATATATATATATATATATATATATATATATATATATATATATATATATATATATATATATATATATATATACATTAGTTTATATTATAGTATATATAAGTATATGTATATTTTGAGGAGGAAGAAGGCAGAACCGAGCTCCCTCCTCCCCACCTTCGCGAATCCTTCGACCACTACCGTCACTGCACCTCCCCTACCTCCGGCCGTCGTCTGCTACTCCCTCTTCCTTCTCCCTCGCCTCCGGCCACCTGCAGAGCCACCGGAAGCTGCTGGAAAGAA
The DNA here is from genome assembly GCA_947683625.1 of Mallotus nudiflorus. Lineage (NCBI taxonomy): Eukaryota > Viridiplantae > Streptophyta > Magnoliopsida > Malpighiales > Euphorbiaceae > Mallotus > Mallotus nudiflorus. The sequence goes on along the minus strand of CANTUR010000219.1, from coordinate 2,813,410 downwards.
GAAAGCTGAGAGTTTTGCTCTAACTCACCCAAGCTTCGTCCGGCCACCATTTTCCTCCATTCCGGTGCCAATCTCCTCCCCTTGCACCGGTGAGGCTTAATCTAACCTTTGTTTAAGCTTTGATCATGAATTGATTGAGTTTTGGTTGATTTTCAGTTTGTGAACTCTAGGGTTTCGAAATTTTTTTAACTTAATCTAGCTTGATTCATGCAAACTCCCTTTACAAATGTGATTCCTAGTAGCTTAATCTACCTCTAGGAATTTTTGTATAATTTTTGGAATTTATTTTCATTTTTGGTGAATTTTGGATATTTAAATAATTTTTTAGGAATTTTTGGGAATTAATTATAAAAATGGCAAATAATAATGATAATTGACATTTTGGTGATATTAAGTGTTGAAATTAATTTTAGGGTAAGGTAGATAATTTTAAGAAGATTATACAATTTTTTTTGGAATTTTTATACATTATGTCAAAATTAAATAATTAGGCTAATTTTTGGAATTTTGGTTAAAAAGGTTATGAAACTTGATAAATGAGGTTATTAGTGAAAAATATGAATTTTAGAACTCAAATCATAATTTTTGAGATTTTTATACTATTTTTATAAATATATTTGAGTTTATGCCAAAAATTGATTTTTAGAGTAAATAATATTTTTGGGAGAAAATTTGTTGGTTAACTAAATGTTTTAATTATATTAAGAAAATGTATCTTGAGAAAATGAATTTTTGACATGATTAAATAATTTTAAGGAATTATTTTCAGTATTAAAAAAACTCATTAAGTAAATTATGTATTTTAGGGGGGTAAAAATGTAATTTTACACTAAATATGATAAATATATATTTTAATTAGTTTTATTAATAATTAAAGGGTTTAGATAATTTTTATAAATTAATTGACATAATTTCCTAGGTAATGTAAATTTTGATTATCAAATTCCCAATATACATATATATACATATAATACATTGCACTAGTTTTAATTTGGGCTATAATTATAATTTTAATATGATTGGAATACAAATTTAATTGCTCAATTTTGAATAATGGAGATTTTGTATAATTTTTATCTATTCTAGTATGCATGTATGCGATATATGTATTTAAGGAACACATATTATTAATTTTTGATATTGTATTTGAGTTGTGATCTCGGTCGGGGCCAATTGTGTTTTGGGAGCCCGACTCGAGTGTGAATGGTTTTGGAATTAGAAGTGCATTTTCTATGCAGGTCTGGCTCTACTTTTGGTAGAGAGATGTCCGTTTTACAGAGGAGACTCTGTCGAAATTTCGATAGATTTTCTCATAAAACGTGATATCTGTAAAATTTCCTACCGTTACTTAGGTTAACTCCTGTCTGTCGAGTCTCGTCCGGTTTTCATCGAGTCAGTCTGGAATTTTATTATTTTGTTGATTCCTGATTTCGATTCCTTAGTCATGTTTTAAAAAGTCGATTCATTGTTTTCTTTTAGAGCATATCGGAGCAGAAGCCGTGAGGCCGAGGCAGACGCGTGGTTGCCAGCCTTCGCATTCATCCTGTAAGTCGATAAAATGATCTGTGCGTATGTTTGTTTAAAGAATGCATGCGCTCGTATTTCTATTATATTGATCATATGATTTATTTAATTTAATGCTATCATTTATGATTTAAATGCAAATTATTTATTTAAAATCGATTTGAGGAATTTTGGTAGAACGAGCTACCTGGTGGGCCTCACCAGGACTATGTGCACATGGTAGAGATTGAGAGATGGATCCGATAACTGTATGATTGATGAATGTTAAACTGGGACGGGTGCCTCGGTAGATGCCTTTGCTCTCGGGGACCGCCAGTGATTGGAAAGTCAATGATGGACTGGGATGGGTGCCTCGGTTGATGCCTTAGCTCTCGGGGACCGCCAGAGCCATATATTTGGATTAAGTGAATGACTACGGCTTGGTGCCTTGGTTGATGCCCTTGCTCTCGGGGACCGGTAGTCTAGTTGGAATAAGTGGGCCCAGTTGGCCATTTAGACTTGGGTTTAGGGTTCTACCGAGATTTTTCCAAAGCTATACTTATATATGTATTTTAAAATATTTTCACTATAAATACATGTAGTTTCAAAAAAAAAAAAAAGGGTTTTCAAACCGTACAGCTCTTTTATTGACTTACTCAGTGAGGTCTGATTCCCCTCAATTTATTTTTTTTCAGGAGCTTGGGAGTTCGACCTCAGACTACCTCTACGCCAGATTTCTTCTTCACCGGCTATTTTACGTAGGTCATTATAAGTTGTACTGTGTATTAATCTAGGATGCTGCAGTAGTATATGTATTGAGAATTTGTATGGTTTAACCAAATTATGTAGTTTATCTGTACGAAATACATTTATGTATATGACGTAAATTCAATTTATAATATGTTCTGTTTTTAATTAAAGTTAAAATGTGAATGGTTTTATTTTCTTTTCCCTTAGGCTTACTACGGGTTTCGGTGGCCTTATGCCTACCCATTCCCTAGTGCCGGTCACGTGCTCTCGGGTTCGGGTCGTGACAAAGGGTGTTAAGGCTATCTAGCTGTAGTTAGAGATGTTCAAATAGAAATGGGATAAGTGGAAAGGGTACCAGTAGTATGTGAATTCTTAGATGATTTTCCAGAGGAGTTACCTAGATTGCCGCCGGATAGAAAGATAGAATTTTGTATTGATGTTGTGCCAAGTACAGATCCTATCTCTATGCCACCTTATAGGATGGCACCTGCAGAGCTGAAGGAGCTAAAAGAGCAATTGCAGGAATTGTTGGATAAGGCGTATATTCAGCCTAGTACATCTCCTTAAGGTGCTCCAATTTTCTTTATAAAGAAAAAGGATGGTAGTCTTCGACTTTGTATTGACTATAGACAGCTGAATAAGGTTACCATTAAGAACAAGTATCCACTCCCCAGAATTGATGATTTGTTTGATCAATTGCAAGGGGCTTGATATTTTACTAAGATTGACTTAAGATATGGGTATCATCAACTGAGGATTAGAAGGGAGGATGTACCAAAGTTAGCATTTCGGACTAGATATGGCCACTATGAGTTCCCCTCAATTTATTTTTTTTAGGAGTTTAGGAGTTTCCTGTTAGGCCTACTTCTCTTCATCGTGTAGCTTCGTCATCGGCTATTCTATGTAGGTCTACTTAGTTGTGTTGTATTTATATTCGTGTAATGTAGTAGAGAAAACTGTATAATTGCATATTTTATTTTGGATATTATATATTTGTAATCTATGCACTGAGATATTATTTTGTATAACATATAAGGTTATTTTATATATGATGATAGCATGGAATATTTAATTGAGAAAAATCAGTTTGATAATGTACATTGTGATTTAATTATTTATTGTAAGGTTTCAAAGTTTAAATATTCTCCGTTTTTCTTTTAAAGCTTACTATGGGTTTCGATAGCTTTATGCTTTCCCATTCTCTAGTGCCAGTCATGTGCCCTTGGGTTCGAATCGTGATAGAGTAGGAGAAGAATATATGCAAAATATAATAAAAATGTAATTTTTATTGAAAATGATTGTCCTTAAAGGTTTATCCTTGATGCATGGATGTGTTCATATTTTAATTTTGGTTATAAAATCTTTAAAAAATAAGGTTTTGTGATTTGGAGTGTTTGGAAAACGGGTTTCTATAAGTTTATCTCTCTTGTTTGAAGGGGTTTGAGGGGTTTGAGGCTTATTTTTAGTGATTTTCAAATGTCTTTTGTTTTATAGGTCCTAAATTGTCCTTAGAAATCGTCCCAAATTTATAAAAATTCTTAAACATTGCCAAAAAGTCCCTTAAAAATTCTAAAAATTGATATTTATAAAAAAATATGGACCACAAACCACGGTCCACATGCATGGTTTTCAATAATTCATGCTCGTGGATTGTTTCCATGAACATGAATTACTCATCCATGCACGTGGATAAATGAGGCTTATGAACTTTTAGGGTCCACGTGTACCTATTCTATTTATATGAATTTATAGTATTTTTGTGTTATTTTTCAAATATTTTGAGTTTTTTGGATTTGGTTTGATGGATCTTTTAGGGTTTTCGATTTTTTTTCGGGCATTTAAGTTTAATTCAGTCTTTAAAAGATCATGTTGCTCCAATTTTTAATTCGTGCCAAAAAGTTATTATTGAATTTGCACGAGCATGCCGAAGGAATATTTCCTCAAATGATTCATGACTTTTTTTAGACAATTATGGATTTCTAAATACCTTTACCATTATTTATTTGGTAAATTATTATTAATAAAGATAAATTTAATGAAAAAGAAATTTTTCACTGATGAAATTGACTACAAATTTAAGTACTAAATAGCTAAAAGAAAAATAAAATAAAGTGTTGACAATGATTGGTTAATGATAATTGTTGATACTTATTGAATGATTGATGATTGGTTGTTTGTGTTGTGTTGGTGATTGGTCAATATCCTTCTTTGACATGTGTCTGCTCTTATATACAATGATTTGCTTGCAGGCTATATTTTCCTAACTCATTTCCTTAGCTTGTATGATTGTAATGGGAATTCTAGAATATTCTCTCTTAACTCCCGAACTTTTTGGCTCCTCAAAAGAGATCCAAAGACTTGACTTCAAGTGTCTTCCTTTCCCAACTCTATAACTCTAATATTGTAAAATTCTGAATTTTCTTTAGCTCCTCAATCACTTCCTTAATGCACCAACATATTCCAGGATGTTCTCAATCAAGATTTCTTTTTATGGGTTGGGTTTGTTGTTTATTTATGGGCTTGTTGGCTCAACTGGACTTAAATCCCAACAATTTTATTTTGAACTCAAACAATGCCCCCTGCATATAATTAGTTTGTGTCAAGTGCAAGCTAATTATATAGATATATGTACCTAAAATAAGGCTTTTTTTTTTAAATTTCCATCTCTCCTTTTTTTTGTTTAAAATTCAAAAAAAAAAATCTCTACACCAATGATTCCTCTCTTTCTTTTTCAAATTGCCAATAAGTTCTTCTTTCAATTTTCAATTTTTTAAGAATTTCACTTTACCCATAGCCTTGTCTTTCAAAAATTCCAACACCTACATTAATCTCTTCAATTTATTAAGAAATTAATTGTTCATATCTTCTCTTCATCATAATAGTCATTCTCTACACATCTTTAAGCTCTCTTTCAAACTGCCCATAAATTCCTCTACCCCAAGGCGTGGCTTCTCCCCACCATCAACCAATATCAAGTAGATGTCCCTTTAGGGCAGAGCTAGTTTTTTCATAGGTTTGCAACTTTTACAGTATGCCCAAGCAATTTTCAATCTATTCCTTAGCATAATTCTTCACAATCTTAACTCAAAACTATTTAAGGAAAGCTAAGCAAGATAATTTTTTTTTTTTTGCTCAATTTTGATTGGGTTTTTTCTTTTGAGCTTTAATTTGAAGATTGTTGTGAACTTGTGTGATTGGCAATTTTCATGGTTTGAACTTCACTGTATTTTATTGCTGATTTTTTAAGGCATATTTTTGTATTCTTTTTTTGGGGAAAATGAAATTTTATTTGAGCATTTGATGGTCAAATTGTCGTTTAATCAAAATATTGGATATTTTTCCCTAAAATTTTATTGATTAAATTCTTGTTTAACAAAAATTTTGTGCATTTAACTTGTGGGCTTTTTTATTCTTGTGAATGACAATTCATTGTGTTTGTGCCATAATTAATTTTTTTTAGTTAAATTATATTAAGGCTATTGATCTAATGGCCATTTGATTTAATCAAAATTTTAAAGCCCAATTAAGTGAAAAGGCCCAATTTGCAAAGCTTGGAGAGTAAGTAAGAACGAAAATTCTAGAATACACTGTTCATATTCACATGAGGCTTAGGGAAAAAAAAGGCATCACTCTATGCTAATTTATTTCTCCAAAAATAGAATGACCTTTGAATTGCTGAGCATTGATGAATAGGAAGATTATGGAGACTGACTTTTTGTAGAGTAACTTGGTGCCAAAGTAAGAAGATTCTGGATGGAACATGCATAGGGGAAAAAGATCAAGTTTGAAGGAGTTTGAGGAGGAGTTACGTGAATTTATTCTGTAGTAAGCAAAAGAAACTCTTGAGTTGCAACGAATAATGCCTATAAAAATAAGCGGAAAAGCAATCACAGAGAAAATCTGCATAACTTCAACATCTACTACATCTACATCAATCTACAAATTTAAAATCATTAGCCAATCATTTTCTTTAGTTTGTAATAACACTGTCTACTTTAGTTTTGTAATAAGCTCTCAAATCAATAAAATTTCTCTTTTAATTGCCCAAATAGTCTCTTTATTTTTTAAATTTCCATGTCTAAAATCTAAGCAAATTGTGGTAAAGGAGCTTGGGAACTCATTTTTCATCTGATGAAGTCAAGTAAAAATTTGAAGACTAGCTCCTCTAACATGCTTGCAATCGTGAACAATCTTTTGCCACGCACTTAAAAACCCAAAAATTATAAAAATAATTTTTGGCACGACCAATAGGACATGTTTCAAAAAGATAAATATATTTGAAGAAGAATTTTTTGAAGTTGGAAACTGGACCAACAATTCACCTCTAAACCCAGGTGATTTCTAAAAACAAACTAATAAAGACTTGATGCCTCAGGATCACTTTTGGACTAAGGTACCTTTTGGCTATTCAGGCCAAATTTTGAATATCACTATTAATGAAGACATTAGTGTTCAACATTTTCTCACATAAGGCAACATGATCAACCAAACAAGTCAGAAATTGAAAGGAGTTGATATGGTTAAGAGTACACAAGCTTTTGAAAAAGTATTTCAGGATGCAATTCCTTAGATGGTTAATTCCCTAAAGTAAGCAAAGCATTAAGAATTCCCTAAAGTAAGGCTTTGAAAAAATGTTACAAGATATTGTGCAAGCATTTTCCAAAATGAATAAACATTCATCTAAACAATATACTACTGTATCCAAACTAGACATAGATCAAGATGAGTCTAGTAATTTTGCAAAAATTTTGGAAGTTTAATTGGTTATTGATGAAAGGACTAACCTAGCCTTGTAGCTAGAAATATATGAATAAGAAGGAAAAGGAACGGGGGGCAATTTTCCCTAGGGTTACATGCTAAATCCCCAAACTCATATGCCTTTTCCCTAAGCAAAAGGGGTCTTAGGGGGGGTAAAATGGGTCGGCAAGTAGGTAAGGGGTGAGGAACAATCAATTCTTTAAGCTCACACACTATTTACCTAGGAATAGGAACTAATTCCCTAGGGATTATAACAAAATATAGAAGGTGACATTTTATTTGAGAAAAAATCAATTTACCAAACATTGGTTCCTGACCATTTATCTTCTCCTCAGTCCTCAAAGGTGGAAATGAACCTGAATGTAGAAAAGGAGATAGAGTTGATGAAGGCAAATTCACTTTCCTCATTGGCATCCACCAATTCTTTTAATGTGGATTTGAAAAAGAAAATAGAGGAAAAAGAGGTGGTTTAACCTTCCAACATGAATCCAAATAGGTTCAAAAGTTATTGGATGCCAATTTCTTACAATAAATTTTTACCATCATACAAAAGACCGCCTAATCTAAATTCATTCCAAAATAACCATAAATACAGGCTAATGAAAGATGAAAGGCTTGTACAATCTCAATTTATGGCGCCATAGTCTATTCTACCAGACAAGCAATGGCATAAAATGACTTTAGCATTGACTCATACACGTAAAAGACGACTGCAGAGATAAAGGGAATTTGAAGAATAGGAGATCCAATTTAGGCCTAAAGCTATAGAGGCTAAAGAAGATGTCACTAAGTTCCACACACAGGGAGAAACTTTCCAAGGAGAAACAAATGGGGTCATCCAAAGGTCATCGGGAGAGGTAATTAATGCAATAACGATGGCTTTTCCAATTACTATTGAAAACAAAAAATCCTTTGATGTCTTCCCCATGGTAAATTGGATTAAAATACTGAGTTTTAAAAGAGATTATTTTGCATATCAAGTGGTTCCCTGAAAAGCCAAAGAAGGGTGTGAAAAAAGGTGGAGTTGAAAATATTTCCCATTCTATAGGAAAATAAAAATTAAATAAATAAAATAAGTTATTGGCCTCTCTAACCAGGAAATTTCCATTTGATGGCAATATTTTGCTTGTTGGCTTTTCAAAATTAGCTTGATAGCCATTATCTTATCTTAAATAAATAAAGTTTGAATTTTGCAAGTTTTGGTGTGTTTTATTTATTGTTATTTTCTTTGGTGTTTCTTTAGTGTGTGAATAAACATTGTAAATGGTTAAATGTTTATGAAATTTCAGCAGTATGACAACCGAAAATTGGACATTTTTGTTTTGATACATGACAATAGTGTATGTGTGTGGTGTGATCAGTGATGCAAAAGGATGATTTGAAAAAAGACAGGTAAATGCAAAGCAAATCTCCAGAAGACAAGGTAGTGGATTCATCTTCATTGTTAAGATCAGATGTAGACAGGTTACAAGAGGTCAAGATAAATTAAAATCCCCAAGATACACAATAATAAAAGCATATATTGCAGACTACAAATTCTCAGGCAAAGAAATAACAGACAAAAAGTCTAAATAAATAATTAATTTGGCCATTATAAGAATAGCCATTATTTTGGCAATCGATTGTTAAAATAAACAAATTTGTTGTGTGAAAAACAAGTACATGCAGAAATATAACTGTCAAGTGATTGTGGTTTTAATAATCCACATGCTGATTTATTTTGTTTACGCTTTAATGGAGTAATATACTAAGTCACAGATGTTGGAATATGAAGAATATGCACAGAAGATAAGCAAAACATATTTTTTCTTGAAGAAAAATAAATTTGTTACTATAAAATTAAAAATGGATAAACAATGGCCATCTAACAAACATTTTATTTAGCTTGACAAAAGCTGAATTAAATAAATAAATTCCATAATAGAGGTTTTGGCAATATTTTACTAAAATAAATATGAAAAGGCATTTCAAAGAGGAGCAGTAATGAGTTTTGGTCCATTTTCCTAAGACAAGGAAGGTCAGTACAGGTCAAGAATGAGCGTGACATGATTATTTTGGCCTAATAAGCTAACATAATTGTTGCCTAGAACTTAAAATTACAAGAAAATTAATGATAAAGTTCTCTAATTTACCTAAGAGTTTTTAATTAAATTTTAGACCAAGAGAAACTCATTTTTTCTTGGCCAAATTTGTTGAGAATGAAAGTTGGGAAGATAAATTTTGACAAAATATTGTGCAAAATATTTGGCTTGATGAAATACATTTTAAAGCCTTAGGGCCTTAGAGAAATAAATGACAAGCTATGAGCTAAAACATGAAGTTATGCTAAAAATTACAACAATGTGGCCACAATTCACAAAATTGGCCTAGGAAATAATGCTCAACTTAAGCTCATTAAAATATGGCTAAAAATATTTAGGGCAACAAAAGCAAAATTATGAGCCAAGAAAATAATGGCTAAAGATTAGCATAAAGAACGTGGCACTGTGGAAGTTCACCACAAGATAATCAAGGAGAGAATAAATTTTTTCCAAAAAAAGCAAGAATTAATGTGCATTTTTATTTTGGCCTATTTTGGCTCTAGAGGCCAAAATTGCATCTAGAATAGGGAATTTTTGATTTATTAAGCCAAAAATAGTATTTGCTTTTCATATAATTATTTTAGCATTTCTTGCTAAAATAAAATTCAAAGAATTTTAATTCTGCTCAACAAATGCATAAGGTGGAAGTCGGAAAAGTCTTTTAACACTTGGCCAAATACTAGGCTAATTGAACCATTGGTTAAAAGCAACATATGACTATTTTCCTTGAAACCATCCATGGAAGTTTAAAGAAGATAAATTTTGGCAAAATAAATATTATACTTATGCTAAAAATAAATTGCCAAAATTTAGATGCTTGGTTAGAATAAGCCGAACAAATAAATTTTGGCTAAAGAGAAAACAAGTGTGTAAATACCAACCCAAGTGCTACGGTCATTTAAAGCTAAAGAAAATTTGATTTGTTCTTTTGGCTTGAGTAATTTAGCACTAAGATTGAGGTCTTTTAAGTTGAGCATGCATATGGCCACCCTAAAAGAACAAAATTTTGGCAATATTAGGGTGAAAGTGAAAAGCCAAAATTTAATACATGAATTTTGATTAAAAAGGGGTGGCATATTTTAAAGCCAAATTCTAAATTTTCTTAAAAGAAAGCAAGTGGTAAACCAAAATTTCAATATTTTGGTTAAAGTAAATTTGGCTAGCCTAAATGTCTAAACAAGATAGCATTGTTTTAAAGCGCAACGATGGCCAAACAAGCAAGTGTAAGTGAATTCTATTTTTTTTAGTACATTTGGGATTTTATTTTGGCATAAATTGCTAAAATACATTCAAAGAGCCAAAATCTAAAATGATAGCTAATAGTGAACGAAGAATTTTAATTTTTGGTTAAAGCTAAAATTGGCCATTTACTTCAAGTTCACCAAAAAAATTATTAATTATGTGTGTGACTCGAATTATGACCCGATCCAAAATTTTTTGGGAGCTTGCTCCAAAAGGAATTTTTTTGAGATTTGTGGTGGAGACGGAGGGTAAGGGTAGATAGGCCTGAGCTAAGAGACCCAACACTAATCTCATGCGGTATGGACTTGAGCTGAAATTAAATGCATAAAATTTTTGGGTAGAATCTAAATAATCCAAAGACATCAAATGCTAATAAAAATTAATAGAGCATTACCAGAATTAAACACACAAATTTTTCAGCTTGTATATATTTGCATTAAAACTCCAGCGCATCTCAAAACATCTAAAAATGAACAAGTTTTAAGGAAATGGCTAGAGTTATCAAATTAATAATATTCAACCAAGTAAAATATTTATCAAGAATTCAAGCAAACATTATCCCTCCAAAGAATAAGAGCCACACTCTATCTCATTAGCATTGATACAAAAGAACTAGCAAATACATTCAGAAAATAGTCGAATTTCTACACATAAATTGATTTGGCTAAATTAGAGATATTGCAATTTATAGAGCAAAGCCAAAATAAAAGATTAAATTTTTTTTCTTGGCTAGTCACCATTATATTCTAAATAAATAAATTCAAATCAGAATTCTAGCATCAAACCACAATAAGGTGCATTAAAAAATAATAATGGTCTCAAGCTTCAATTCTTAAATACATTCATCCAAAATACACAAGGAAAAATAATTAAAATAAAATTACTTTTTTTTTTGAAAATAAGTCTTGGGGAAGAATTCATTTTGAAAAATTGATTTGAATTTGCACAAGTGGGTTTGTAAAAATTTCAAAATAAAGGAAAGGAGATGTTGATTTGGAATTGCAAATCAATTTGGAACAACAGAGGTCGAGAGCTGCTCAGGTCGGTCAAGCAGAATAGTCGCCTGCTGTTATTCATCACATGGCGCAAGAGTTGAGCAATGCTATGTTGTCTCATGCGAAGTTCTATTGGTGGGGTTGGTAACATCACAAGAGGCAGCAACGATCTGTTGTTGTAATGCTTACAGGGGCAAGTGGACAATAGCCCTTGGTTGCTCGATGGCATTGACAACTTATAGGGGCTACTCAATTTAGGTGAGTGACTGTCTAGAAGGAGAAAGGAGCAGTGGTGGATGGTTGACTGATAAGGGAGAACAAGAAAAATAGAAGAAAAAAATAGAGTAGGGGAAGAAAGAAAAAGTAAAGAAGAAGAAGAAAAAAAATAATTTTTTAGGAAAATCAAAGCTGTGGGTTTTTGAGCCATGGGGAAATGATAAAATTGGGTGTAACAGATTTTGAGTAAATAAATTTTTGGACATTTGTATTTTGAAGGAGATTTGGGGAAAATGAATAGAAATTAAGAAAATATTTTGGGAGAATATGAAATTTTTTGGGGAATTTATGAAATTAATGAGAAATTGATTGATTTTTCTCATTAATTTTTTTGCAAAAATTTGAATTTGAATTTTTGCAGAAGAAAGAGATTAACTGGATTTAGCTTAAAAACTTGGGGAAGTGCACAGAAGTTCATAAAAGCTTGCAGACAAATTTTCTAAGACAAAAATTGATGATGCCAATATTGGGCTTGTCTTTGTGATTCTCCTTAGTGCTTTTGTTTATTAGGTCATTAACCGCACCAAATTTTTTATTTTTCATAATCAGGAGAAGAAGGCCCTTATTTTACATGAAATTAGCATTAGATTACCCAAACTAATTACATGTAGGAGCATTGTTCGTGCTATAATTGAATTTTTTTTTGATAAATTATATTAAGGCTATTAAACTAATAGCCATTTGATTTAATCAAATTTTTGAAGCCCAATTAAGTGATAAAGCCCAATTTACAAGGCTTAAAGAGTAAGTAACAAAGAAAATTCCAGAATAGACTTTTCTCATTCATAGGAGGCTTGGGGGGGGAAAAGGTGTCACTTTACGCTAATTTATTTCTCCAAAAACAAAATGACCTTTGAATTGTTGAGCATTGATGAACAAGAATATTATGGAGACTAACTTTATTAGAGTAACTTAGTGCCAAAGCAAGAAGATTCTAGATGGAACATGCGTTGGGGAAAAAGATCAAGCTTGAAGAAGGAGTTTGAGGAGGAGTTAGGTGAATTTATTCTACAGGAAGTAAAAGAAACTCTTGAGCTGCAAGGAATAATGCCTATAAAAGCAAGGGGAAAGCAATCATAAAGGAAATCTACAAAACGTCAACACTACTACATCTACATCAATCTACAAATTTAGAATCATTAGCCAATCATTTTCTTTAGTTTATAATAGCACTATCTACTTTAGTTTTATAATAAGCTCTCAAATCAATACAATTTCTCTTTTAATTGCCCAAATAGTCTCTTTATTTTTTTAAATTTCCACCTTTGAAATCCAAGTAAATTGTGGTAAAGGAGCATGAGAACCCTTTTTTTTTCTGAAGAAGTCAGGTTAAATTTTGAGGACTAGTTCCTCTGGCATGCTTGCAATCACTAATAATCTTTTGGCACACACTTAAAAACCCAAAAATTGTAGAAACACATTGTTTTGGACATTGTATTTGATTATTGATATGATGCAAAATTGTCTTAGGGATTTTATGCTTAATGTTAATGCTTAAGCCAAAAAAGATTAAATTTGAAAGTTTTAATAAACTTTTCCCTAAAATTAATTTGACATTTTTTTGTGATCTTGGCATTTTAATACATTTGCTTGCTTTTAGCCAAAATTTCAAGTTATTCTTAGCTTATTTTAGGTGGCTTAGAACTTGGCTACTTTGTGACCTTAAAAATCAAGCATGTCCTTGTTTTGTTAAAATAAGAATTCACTCATGATTATCTACATGCTTTACTTTGATCACTTTATTGGTGAACTTAAAGTAAATGGCCATGTTTTGCTCTATTTAACCGAAAATTTCAATTAGCTCGATTTGGCTAATTGTTATTGATATGTTCCCATGATAATTTAATAAAATTCATAGCACCTTAAAAGGTTTTGTTTATTTTTTTCTTGAATGCTATTGAATTTCATTAATTTCTCTATAATAATGGCCGTAATTTTGCTTAAGCCTTTGTAGCTCTAGCCAAGATATTTAGTAAAGCTAGTTCACTTAAGCTTAGTTCTTTGTGAATTATTTAAATTTTAGCTAAATAAAATATAAGAAATTTTTCTTGGCTATTTTACCAAGCTAATTTATGCAAAAATTTTATACATATTTCAAGTGAAATCAAGCCTCTCCATAGCTATTAAAATTATTTAGCAAAAAGTGCCAAAATAATAATTTGAAAAGCTAACATTATTTTTGGTAATAAATCAAAAACAACTTTTAGCCTAGTTCTAATTTTAGCTCTTAGAACTAGAATAAAACACATGTCTTATCTTAGAAAATTGCTTCTTCCTTCGTTCGTTGGCAATTTACACCAAAACTTTATCTCCACCTTAATCCTTTTGGCAAACTTTCATGATGTCAAATATTTCTTTTGCGCCAAGCCTAGCTCTCATTTGAGCATCAATTCTATGGCCAATATTATTGTTTAAAATTGTTGCCAAAATCCAAAGATATTTATAGCAAGATTTTGATGAACTCATTTAATTCGTTGGCCATTTTTTTCACATGTATTGGCTCTAATATTTATGTTTGTTTTCCATTTTACTTGAGCATTATTTGCTTAAGCCAATCTTTTTAGATCATAAATGATGGCTAAGTTTATATCAACTCGTCATAATTGTTCATTTTCAAGGCCTTAAGACTTTTTTTGTTCATGTAGAGCTTCAAAAATGTATTTTCACTAGGCTTAATGCTTGCATAGAATTTTATCAAAATTTATCTTCTTAACTTTCAAATTTTCTTTTTTAATAGGGTTTGGCAAAGATAAAATGGGCTTCTCTTGGCCTAAAATCTAACAAAAACAGAGTTATCATGAATTATCCTCATAATTTAATTTTCAGGCAAAAATTAAAGTTATTCTAGCTATTGATGCCAAAATAACCTTGTCAAGTATACTTTTGGCCTGAACCTTTATTTGGAAAAATAGCCTTATTTGCTCTAGTGAAATGGATTAAAGCACTCACTTTCACCTTTTGAAACATTTTCCATATTTTATTTTAGTAGAATTTGCCAAAATTTTTGACGTTATGGAATTTTATTTATTTATTTATTTTAGTCTGATGGTCTGTCACGACCCAAACCACGAGTCATGACCGGCGCTAGGGAACGAGAATTCTTTTAAATCCGGAACCCGTAGCAAGCCTTAAAAATAAAAACACAGGCAATAGATAAATAAAAAACACTAGAATTAAAATGTTAATTGATATAAAATAAATATTCAAATCTCATTTCATAAAATAAAAATATTCATATAATATTTAGAGATAGGTCTCAAAATCAAAATATCATACTACTGATACAATACACTACTACTGCATTTTTCTAGAGTACAATAAAAGTTCAAATAAATAAATTACATAGTCTAGTTGGGGTTGAAGAAAACTGGAATAAAGTACTATTGGTGAGGTCTAAAGAAGATGAAGATCCTGAAAAAAAATATTGAGAGGAGTCAGACCTCACTGAGTGAATTATTATAATATATATACATGCAACCTAAATCCATATACATTCATGCATCAATATAATACACACACACACAGAGATGCTGAAATTCATTTTTAATTATAATAAAAGCATAAAATTATTTTAGTTGAAGGATCGGAGCAGAATCCTAATAGTTCGCAACCTCGATCATAATAATGAATAGCCAACAGGCTTAACCAAAACTCTAAGTATTCATGTATCCAATTTAAGGTAGTAGACTGACCTTGAGTACACTAAGTCAACCGAGGATCCACAGTCAACCTATCCAATAACCAACATCTCAATAAAAATTATCAGATTCTAAACCTAATTCTATTGTACTGTCGTGCTACAGTCCTAGCATAGCCCAATAGGTAGCACGTTCTGCTGCTATCATTCAAATAATTCTTATAATTAGTAAAAATAATAAAATGCATGATATAAACATGATATCATTCATTTAAAGAGGATATACCAATTATATACCAAAAGTACACCAAAAGTATACTGAAAATATACTAAATATATACTAAACAAATACCAGATATATATGCCATACATATACTAAAATAAACCATGAATATACCAAAAACATACTAAGTATATATTGAAAATTACAACATGCATAAATATTGCATATATATCGAAATCTACCAGAAATATACCAAAAATATACTAAATCATTTAATGACATAAATCATGTTTAATCATATAATGAAAATGTAAAAATCTTTATTCATGCATCCTATATGCAATGCATATATAGAATAATAACTCAAAGGTTTACGCTCCTTGAGATTGGCTCAACGGACCTGGTCCAATAGGCTTCGGTCTCGGCGTAGCTAGAAAAATAAATAATAATAAAAATCAGAATGAATTCCTAATGTATACTTCTAAGAATTCTAAGAAAGACTCGATCTAAGAATTAAAACTCAATTAAAAACCAGAGACTCAAAATCAATCCGATGTCACATTTTACGAGAATTCTACCAAAAAATCAGCAGTCTTCTCAGTAAAACAAACATCTCTCAAGTAAAAAGTAGAGTCGATCCTGCAAGAAAACATACTTCTAAATACACAAAGCTCAACACCTCAGGTTGGGACCCCAAACTACATAATTCACAATAAAAAAAATTAAATAAAAAATCATTAAAAATCCATAAAATCAATAACAAACCACAATATAATTTATTTAAACATCAAAACACTAAATATAATTATTTTCACATTAACTAAATAAAATCCCAAATAAATTATATAATATTAATAAAAATCCAATGTTTCAATTATTCAACATATAATGGTCAATTTCACATTTAATTACTTAAATAGTTTAAATGTACAATAAAAATAGTTAAAAACCCATTTAATCACCAAAATAGTAAATAATTTATTATTTAAATATAATTTTCAAAAATTAGTATTAATTAGTTAAAAATAATAAATAATTTTTAAAAATTATTTTAATACCATTTATTATCCCAAAATTATTTGAAACATATTATTTAACTATATTTTCAACAAAAATATGCAATTAATCTATAAATCCAGTAATCACATAATACTAAAAATTATTTAAAATTATACAAAATTACCAAAAATTATTTTATCACTACTAAAACTACTAACTTAAATTAATAACACTAATTTAACCAAATTTCCATCCAAAATAAATAATTAACATAATTAACAAAAATTCAATTTAAATTATTAAAATATCAAAAAATACCCATAATTCAAATTAATTCAAAAAAATAAACAAAAAAATATATTTGAAAAGATTAAGCTACCCTAATTCATATTATCAAAATAAAAATCCATGAATCAAACACAATTAACTAAAAAAAAAATTGAAACCCTAATGACACATAAACTAAAATTGGATATAACTCACAATCAAGAGGATTTTAAGCTCAAACAGAGCTTGGAATCAACTTCGCCGGTCCAAGAGCTTTGAAACAAGACCTGAATGGCGAGCTCTGGTGGCCAAAAGCTTCACTGAAAAAAATGGAGGTCTCTCAGCATGTCTCAGTTCAAGCGGTTTTTCGGCATGCTCTAATGGCTCTTCAGGTGACGATTGATGGCTAGGAAGGAGTTGGAGGTGATGGTGGTTGCTGGTGGTGGCAATGGTGGCTTCGGTGTGATGATGGTTGCTGTGCAGAAAAGGGGAAGAGAAGGAAAAAAAAAAAGAAAGAAGAAGGGAAGGGAGTTGACAAAAAATTTATGCCTTTTGACCCCTATATACATACATATATACATATATATGTTATTATTTATATGTGCATGTGTGTTGTGTACATATTAATAATAAAAATAATAATAATAATAATACAATAACAAATAATAATAATAATAATAATAATAATCATAATCATAATAATACCAATAAAAATAATAACACTGATACTATTAAAATAATATTAATGATAATAACTTTAATATTTTTAAATAATAAAACCTCCAAATAAATTATTTTATGTAAGAAAATATATTTAACGTAAAATAACGAATATTAATCACAAATAATAATAATATATAAATAATATTTAAAATATTATTAACACTGCATATCCCAAAATATATTTTAATAATTTAAAAATATAGGGTCATTACATGGTCACATTTGTCCATCTTTACGAATTAATTCCCTTGGGGAAAAACATGCATTGCTCATTTCTTTTGCAAAACCTACATGTTTAAAAATTTATGGCTTGATGAAACTTGGTAAAATATTCTACTGGAACACATAAAAAATACTTTATTTGAAAAATTAGCCTATGCTTATTAAAACCACAACCGCTTATGTCTCAAACCACACTAATTCTACCCATGCTTGCTTGTATATCACCATAAGACAAATTGATTTATTTTAGCAATATACTACCCAAAATACTGTCTATTCTAATGGTAAATTATATTTCCAAGGCAATCTATTTTTTAGCCGAATTAATTATTTATTTAGCCTATTTGACTTGCTATTTTCTTACTTGGAAATCTGGGGAATTATTCAAACTCACTTAGTCCATATGAAATCATACCATAACTTTGTTTGTCACGTGTGGTTTATTTCATGAACTCCCATTTTCTATTTCAATCATTTCTCCTATTTTGAGTTGTGCTTTTTGGATCCATCATGTTTGTGTGTTGGAGAAATTTTGATTTCAACAGTCTTTTGCATCTTTTCTTGAACTATTTCAATAGTCCTTGTTCTCTATTTACAACAAAGATAAACCCACTTACTTCTAGGGATTTAATCAAATTCTTCAACTTTCTACACCACTGATCACACCACACATATACACTTTAGCCATGCACTACTTCATGAAATAAAAATGCCTAATTTTCAACCACTATACTGCTGAAATTTCATCAATACACTCATCATTCACATCATTTATTCACATACTAAAGAAACAAACCAAAGAAAATAATAATAAATAGAAACACACTAAAACTTATAGAATTCAAACTTTATTTATTTAAGATAATGGCTATCAACCTAAAAAGAAAAATATTGCCATTAAGTGGAAAAATAATGGCCAGTAATTTATTTGATTTATTTAGCTTTTATTTTCCCATATAGTGGGAAATATTTTTAAATTCCAATACCAAACAGTCCTTCCCTAAACATAGTATTGTAGGTGAATCCAACATAAAGAAGGCATTAAGAGTCCTTTTGCTATCCTTAATAATTTTAATTGGAAACACCAATATTTCATTAGTTATGTTTCTTGATGATTTCTTCAGAATGACTCTTTTAGGTTGATCTGGCCTAGTAGCTTGAATTGTTATGCCAGTAAAGAATGTTTCTCCTAGTGAAGTTACCCCCTGAGTATTCATAACATCTCTCTCAACCTTTTGCATCATAGACTCTTTTTTGGTAGAAAGTGGATCCTCTATAGCTTTAGGCCTGAATTTGGTAGCATGATGTTGGACTTCCTGTTCCTTTTGTATTCTCATAGCTGCTTTTGACTCAATAATTTTCTTTTCTATGCATTGCTTAGATGCTAAAAAAAATTTTATCTACCACCCTTCGCCACTGCTTATTTGGTGGAATAGTTTGTGACACCTCAAATTCATTGTTAAATGTTGGTAAAAGCCTTTCATATTTCCTTGGACTGAATTTGTGGTTATTTTTGAATGAATTTGGAGCAGGTGGTGTTTTATCTAGTGCTAAAAGTTTCTTATGAGGAACTGGCCTCCAATGACTTCTAAAGCTATTTGAATTCATGTTCGAAGGCCGAACCATCTCCTTTTCCTCTATTTTCATTTTTAGACCCACCAATGTTCTTGAATTCATATTGATAGAATCAGTTAATGCCATTGAGGAAAGTGAATTTTCCTTTATCAGCTCTGTCTCCCATTTTACATTTAGGTTTATTCCCACCCTTAGGGGTTGAGAAGAAGGCAAATTGACTTGATGCATTAACAATTGACCTTAAGGAACTAGTGTTTGGCCTTAAAAAATTAATTGTTCCTCAGGTGAAATGTCACCTCCTATATTTTGCTCTAGTCCTTGGGGTTAGTTCTTTGCCTTGGGGAAGTGGTGTTCGACCTTGAGGAATTGCTGCTTGGTTATTAGAATTCTAGACTTGGCCTTGGAAATTGTTGCTTAGTCATTAAAATTCTAGAATTTGCCTTGGGGAATTGTTGTTTGACTTTAAGGAATTATTTGTTCCCCATGAGAAACATTGCCCCCTGGGCCTCTTTCTTGATAAACAACCTCCTGATCATGAATCTTGGACTGCAAACCTAGATTTACCCTGCTACCATCACCATGAGTCTAGACTCCATTAAAATTTGGTCTAGCAGATGAATGTTCAAGCTCCTCATAGTGCTGAATTGTTGTTTTTGGAATATAATTATCACTTTTGGCAAGCAAACTCATAGTTTCTTATAAAATTTTCTGAATAGTACTACTGAAGGAATTATTGATTTGCATAAAGCTTTAAAAAATATTGTTCATCTGTGATATTGAGTCATGTATCTCTTTCATTCCTTTTTTAAAAATAGCATGGCCATTAGTGCCCTTACAAGTAGCAGTAGTATTAATGATCTTCAAATTTTGGCATGAATAGCCAAAAGGTGCCTCAATCCAGGTAGGGGTGAGCATGGACCAGTTAACCGAACCATAAAGAAAAATTTTGAACCAAACCAATTATCTTGGTTATCCAATAAATCAGTTAACCAATTAAACCGATTCAGTTATACTGGTTTTTTGGATTTTTATTTGTAATAATTTTGTTTCATATAATATTGAATACAACAAAAAAAAAGTCACATGTTTTTTATTATTAAATTAAATTCATAAATATATATAGTGCAACTTATTTTACATTAAAATTATCAATCTTCAAAATTAAATATATAAAGATTTCTCAATCAAAAATTAATATAACTTAAAAGTATATAAAATAAATGTTTAAGAAGGAAAAAATAATTCTATAAATGATGAGTCTTCCAAATGATCTCTACTCCAATATTTCATATATTTTCAATCCTATTGAAAAACTAAAAGTCTTTTTAGGGTTTTCTTTTAATAAGAAGTTATTAATATACTAAAACTTATATATATATATATTCACATTTAATTTTTGGTATTAATGGTTCAGTTAATTTTTTTATATCACCATTCGGAACAATTAATCGCGATTTTACAAAATTAGAAACCTAAAACAAACCATTATTTTTTGAAGCAGTTTAAAAACCAAATCAAAACTTAGTTTATTGGTTTGGTTAACCTTTTTTTGGACTGGTTTTACTATTTTGGTCGGCAAATCAATTTTTCGATTTCTTTTGCTCACCCCTAAGTCTAAGAGTGATCCTGAGGCACCAAGCCTTTCATTAATTTATGTCCATAGACCACCTATTTTTATAGGTGAATTGTTGGTCCATTAATGAATTTCAAAAATTTCTTTTTCACTTTGTAATCTTGTCATCTTGTTGAAACGTATCCCACCAAGCATGCCAAAACTGTTGCTCTTATTTTTGGTGCATGCCAAAAGATTATTGTTAGATTTGTGTGAGTGTGCTTGAGGAATATTTCCTTAAATGATTCCTAACTTCTTTCAGAAAATTGTGGATTCTCAAATGCCTTTACCACAAATTGTTTGGATTTTAAGAAAGATTTTATAAATTTAAAGGATTGTTCATAAAGAGAAATTTATTGAAAAAAGAAATTTTGCACTGATGAAATTGACTACAAGTTTAATTACTGAATAGCTAAAAGAAAAAAAATATTGACAATATTGGTTAATGATAATTATTAATAATGATTGGATGATTGCTTATTGGTTGTATGTGTTGTGTTGGTAATTGGTAAATGTCCTTTTTTGTTATGTGTCTACTCTTATATACAATGATGATGCTTATAGACTACTTTTCCCCATCTCATCTCCTTAGCTTATAAGATTATAACAAGACTACTAAAATATTCTCTTTTTAACTCCTTAGACTTTTTAGCTCCTCAAGAAAGATCCAAAGACTTTACTTCAAGTGTCTTCCTTCCCCAGCTTTATAACTCCTTATAGACAGTAGGGTTTAGCGCACGCCCTTAGCAACTGCGACATTGTTTAAGTTTAGGGTTTTAGAGAACACATTAACCATTGTCACAAAAACATAGCATGGAGATTAGGAGTCGCCACCTAGGATAATAATTGGGATAAATAAAAATGATGGTACTCAATTCTCTAAAAAAAAGCTAGCACCACAACCAGGAGATTCTGGATATGGAATACCAACTTCTTTCAGTCTTGTGTTCATTTAGAATTACTTTATAAATTACTATGTTATCTATATTTATATGCAATTTCATATAAACCCTTATTTAAAATAATTAACTCCAGGCAAACTAGTCATGAAAATACATGTAAACAATGCATTCATCACAATCCCTAGGTTAGTCTAATCTACATTAATTTTAATTAAATGAGCTAAATCTACATGTTTTAATTTATAAGTGAGCCTAAAGACTAATGAGCCTAATTCTTATTTAATTTTAATTAAGTGAACCTAAGTCTATTTATTTTAATTTTAAAAATGGGCCTAAATCTACAACTTATGAAGTATCTAATTTATTGGGCCTAATTCTACATGTTTTAATTCTAAAGTGATCTTAAATGTATAAATTATGGAAAAGGCTTAAATTAAATGGCTAAGTCTAAATTAATTAAATTAAGTAGGCCTATGTCTAAATTAACTTAAATGGGCCTAAATTGATTTTTAAAATTAAACCTAAAAATCCAATTAAAAAGCCTATCTATTAAATGGGTTAGAGCCTAAACGTGGGCTTGGAGCCCAAAACACAAAAAAAAATAAAAAATACCCAAAAAATAAAGAAATCAAAACTGACAAATAAAAAATATCAACCATGCAATTAAATTATTTCTTCTAAAAAAAACCTAATTTTAATTAACATGCAACCTAAATTAATCTACTACCTCCATTAATTTTTTAGAACATGAGAACTAAATTTTCATTATTTCCACTATCCGGGCTATTACAAAATCTACCAAAATAATACAAAAAATAAAATTCAAATACAACCCTCAAGAAGACAAATTAAACAAATTCAAAACCTAAAAATTAAAATAAACTAAACTAAACAAAGAAAAATAAAAATTAAATTTCTTGACTCATGGCTTTCATTCATGGATTCTCTGTGAGTTTTCTTAGTTCAATCATGTATTCATTACTAGAATCATTAAACACAAAGAATCAAGAAAAGAAAATAAGATTATAATTAATACCTAAATAAAAACACAGAAATAATAAAATAAAAAATAATACAAAGAAAATAATGATATAAAAGAAAAGAACTAATAAAAAGAAAGGAATAAAATATGAGAAATGTCCCTTGTTGGTAGAAGGTAGAGAGTTATTGGCAGACTTGGTCCTTCTGGATGTGATTGAGTTTGATGTGATTATGGGAATGGATTGGTTGTCCCAGCATTATACTTTTGTGGACTATCTAGTGAAAGAAGTAATTTTCAGGATTCTAGGTGAAGTGGAATTTATATTCAGAGGTAATGAGAATCACATGCCCCGTAACCTTATTTCTGCTATTACAGCTAGGAAGATGCTTAGTAGAAGGTGTCAGGGCCATCTAGCTATAGTGAGGGATGTTTAATCAGAAATGGGATCAGTGGAAAGGGTACAAGTGGTACGTGAATTCTCAAATGTTTTTCCAGAGGAGTTACCTAGATTATTGCCAGATAGAGAGATAGAATTCTACATTGATGTTGTGCCTAGAACAGATCCTATCTCTATGCCACCTTATAGGATGGCACTTGCAGAGCTGAAAGAGCAACTACATGACTTGTTGGATAAGGGGTTTATTCGACCTACTACATCTCCTTGAGGTGCTCCGGTTCTTTTTGTAAATAAGAAGGATGGTAGTCTTCAACTCTGTATTGACTACAGACAATTGAATAAGGTTACCATCGAGAACAAGTATCCACTCCCCAAAATTAATGATTTATTTGATCAGTTGCAAGGAGCTCGGTATTTCTCCAAGATCGACTTGAGATCTGGGTATCATTAACAGAGGATTAAAAGTGAGGATGCACCCAATTCAGCATTTCGGACTAGGTATGGCCACTATGAATTCCTAGTGATGTCCTTTGGGTTGACTAATGCCCCAGCAGCCTTTATGGACTTAATGAATAGGGTGTTTAGGCCTTTCTTGGACCAATTTATGATGGTGTTTATTGATGACATTTTGGTTTATTCCAAGAATAAGGTGGAGCATGCAATGCATTTAAGACTGGTACTGCAAACTTTGAGAGAGCACCAGCTATATGCTAAGTTTTCAAAATATGAATTCTGGTTAGACCAAGTGGCATTCTTAGGCCATGTGGTATCTAAAGATGGCATTCAAGTAGATCCTAGGAAGATAGACGCAATCACTGAGTGACCACAACCCACAACGATCATAAAAGAGAGAAGTTTTCTAGGTTTAGTGGGCTATTACATGAGATTTATGAAGAACTTCTCCAAGATTGCCATGCCTTTGACCAGACTGACCCATATATTAAAGGATTTGAATAAATTATAAATGTATTATATTTTCATAAAACCTATTTTAAAGGAGATTTTCAAACCGCATTCATTTCTTTTATTAGCTTACTCAGTGAGGTATGACTCTCATCAACTTTTATTTTTTAGGAGTTTAGGAGTTTTCTGTTAGGCCTACTTCTCTTCGCCGAGTAACTTCCTTACCGGCTATCCTTTGTGGGTCTATGTAGTTGTGTTTGTATTAGAATATATGTACCGTAGCAGAGAAACAGTATAACTGAATATTTTAAATTTGGATATTATGCATTGAGATTTATGTACTGAAATACTATTTGCATAACTGATGATGTTTATTTTATCCACCATGATGTTATAGTTTAATTAAATTGAGAAAAATTAGTTTGATAATGTGCATTTTGATTTAATTATTTTATTGTAAAATTTAAAAATGAAATATTCTGCATTTTTCTTTTAAGCTTTACTATGGGTTTTAATAGCTTTATGCTTTCCCATTCCCTAGTGTCAGTCAAATGCCCCTAGGTTCGAGTCGTGATAATATGGTGAACTACAAATAGAAAATTTTATGACTTAACCTAATATTTGATCATGAAAAAACCATAATTTTTTAAAACTTATAACCATTTAATCTAATATAGCAAATAATTTTTTTTTAAAATTTTTTTTAAAAGGTAGCAATACCTTTAACATATTGTAGAAAAATCTCATTCTAATACATTCAATAAATATTCATCCTATCAACCCATTTTTATATGTTTACTCTGAAATTGAAGTTTAATAAAAATTAATTTTACTTTAAAATATTTGAATAATAGTAATTAATAATGTAAACTCAAATAATATAAACAACTAAATTAATTCAACTTACATCAAAAAAAAATTTGGTAAATCTTTTTGTTCTCCACTTGAAATTTTATATATTGTAATTGATAACTTATTTCTGAAACTCTTGAGTTGGAACCCTACAAGTGATTAACGAAAGGTAAGGTGAGAGGTGGGAAGGATCCCCATAAACCCTCCGATGCCTAAGTCAGAAAAAATAGAGAGAGAGAGTAAAGAGAGCAATGAGTATAAATGTAATACCTTACGTTTTCATTTAACTAAGTAATTACAGGATTTTGTTAGTGATAAATAAATTTACATTTTTATTACATAATTCTAATTATCTAGTTAGTTAATTTATAGGTATTTACGTTAAAAATTTATTTTAAGACTTTGTTATTTTAAATTTCTCTGATATATATGGATATAAGTGAGATTTTATACATATATGATATATATATATATATATATATATATATATATATATATATGTATACAGAAGCCCCTCACCGAGAAAGAGAAAAAAAAATCCCTCACCCTCACCATTTTCTTCCCCTGCCCACCATCCACACTGCCCCATCTCTCCCTGTGCCGCTTCCTCCACCACCTGAGACTCCATCTCCGCCGTGAACCTAAAGCTCCCAGGTTTGCTATTGTTGTTGTTGTTCTTCTTCTTCTTCTTCTCTTCTCACCTGGCAACCAACTTCCTTCCCTCGCGCGATAGCTGCTCTTCCAACTCTAGTTCCCCATCTTCTGTGCTACCTCTCCACTGCATCTTGCTGCTTCCACAGCCTCCATCTTCCCTATTCTTCCGATGGCAGCAAGTCTTCCTCTCCTCCATATGTTCTGTCCAGCGGGTTGGTGAGTAGCAGCCCCTCATTTCTTCCTTTTTCTTCTCAAATCTTTGATGTCTTCGGTGGATCCTAGGGCTTGTTGTAGTTGTGGTTGATGATAATGTTAGTTTTGATTTTTTTTTAAGGGAAATTTTGGTGGATTATGTTATTTATGCAGAATTTTCTTTTTCTTAAAAATTTCTTGATGTTGGTTGGTTATTTTTGGTAGATTTTTTTTAATTAATTGAGGTTGTTTAGTGTTTTAAAAGGTTGATTTTTGATTTTGGATTAATTTGGTGAGTTATGTGATTTTTCAGAATTTATTTGAATTTTGTGTGATTTTTATTTGATTATCAGTTAGCTAAGTGGGTGTTAATTGAGGTTAAGTAGTAATTAGGTTAATTAATGTTAATTATTTGTAATGTATTGATTTTTATTTAAGATTTTAGAAATTTTGGTATTAACTATAAATTTTTGTAAATTTTGAGTATTTAATTAATATTTTTATTAATTTCAAAATTTATTGTTAAAAATTATGAAATTTTGATAATTGATATTATTATTAAATGTTATTAATTTTAGAACTTAAATTATGGTTTTTGTGATTTTTAAACTATTTTTATAAATATTTTTAAGTTTATGTCAAATGTGATTATTAGGTTAAATTTTTTTTTTTTTGAAAAAATTAGTAGTTATTTATATTTTTTAATTATGTTAAGATATTTAATATAAAGAAAATGATTTTTAGACGTTTGTATAAATTTCCTATTAGTTGGGGTAAATATGTAATTTTATGCTAATTATAATATATATATTTTAATTAGTTTTATTAACATTAAGAGGTTTAGAGATATATTTTTATACATGTATTAATGGATAATTTTCATTAAGTAATATTAATTGTGAGTGTTGTTTATATATATATATATATATATATATATATATATGTTGGTTTGTGAAAATTTTTTTTTTTTAAATCTATATTGTTAGATGAATTTTTTACTATGGCTAATCATTTTTGTGATGTGTATTTTTGGGAAAATAAATGATATAATTTTTGGGATGTTTTTGTTGGATTGTGATCTCGGTCGGGGCTAAGTGTAGTTCTGGAAACCTGACTCGAGTATGAAATGTCTGTGGTTATTAGAAGTGCGTTTTCTATGTAGATTTGGCTCTACCTTTGGTAGAGAGATGTCCATTTTATAGAGGAGATTCTACCGAAATTTTGATAGATTTTTCTCGTAAAATGTGACATTCATAATAATTTTTACCGTTAAGTAGACTTTTTCCTATCTGTCGAGTCTTATCTAGTCTTCCTCGAGTCAGCCTAGAATTTCATTATTTTTGTTGATTTTCAATTTTAATTTCATAGTCATGTTTTAAAATCGAACTATTAATTTCTTTTTAGAGCATAATGGAGCAGAAGCCGTGAGATCGAGGTAAACGCGCGGTCGTCAGCCTTCTCATTCATCTTGTAAGTCGATAAAATGATATGTGCGTGTGTTTTATTTAAAGATGCGTGTGCTCATATTTTATGTTATTATTATATGATGTATTTAATTTACTGCTGCTATTAAGGTTTAAAACGCATTTCATTTATTTGAAAATCAATTTTTGAGAAATTTTGGTAGAACAGGCTACCTGGTGGGCTTCACCAGTGTCACGACCCAAAACAGGTGCCATGACCGGCGCTAGGGAACGGGAATTCTTTCGAATCCGGAACCCGTAGCAAGCTTAAAAAATAAAACAAACATGCAATAATAACAATAACAATATAATATGCAGCGGAAATAAAAATCATAATATCATAATATTATTCACTTCAACTGGATTTAAATCAAATTTCATCCCATAGATATATAATCTTTTTAATACAAATCCAGTTTCAGTATAATACATCTCTTTAAATAAAATACATAAAATCCAATACTTTAATTCTCAACTACTGCAATGTCTAGATAAAATAAATAAGACTCAAGTAGACAATTTACATAAAGAAGCCGGGGCGGAAGAAATCCGGCGTATCGACCTGCTACTGAGGTCTGAAGAAGTTGACTCTCCTGAAAAATAGTCAACGGAGGGGAGTCAGACCTCACTGAGTGAATTACTATAATATATATACATACACACTAAGTGATAATGCATACAGTCAACAGTATATATAATATATATATATACAGGCAATTGCACACAGATGCAATAAAATCATTTTTATGTATATTTTATCTGAAAAACATCTTTTATGAAGGATCACATAGAACCCTAGAATAACGCAACCTCAGAAAATAGTGTTAAACAACACTCTAGCCATACAGGCTCACTTATTCCAAATATATCCACTTAATCCATTTGGACAGTAGACTGGCCCCGAGACACTAAGTCAACCGAGCTCCAGCAGTCTAACTGCCAGTGTGATTGGCCCCGAGACACTTGGTCAACCGAGCTCCAGCAATCACACCCACAAACCACATCTCACATATATCAATAATCACATCAAATCAATATCCACCAATAAGTTAGTATTATAGCCTAAATACTATAGGCGTACCGGTACGTACTCGGTCCTAGTGTTGCCCACTAGGTAGCACGTTCTATTGATATCCTTCATTAATAAATAATATAAAACATTCATTCACAAAAATAAATGATGCATGAATGTAAATGAAATAACAATATAATCCATATATATACCAGAAATATACCAAAAGTAAACCAGGTAAATTTCGAGTATATATACGTCAAATGAATCCCATCAAATTATAACTTAAGCTGGAAATATATTTAAAAACATTTTAAATATATTTTATTCACAAAACATGCATATAATTCATTATATACCAAAAATAAACCAAAAATATACTTAAAGTAAACTTAAGAAAT
Source organism: Mallotus nudiflorus (assembly GCA_947683625.1). NCBI lineage: Eukaryota > Viridiplantae > Streptophyta > Magnoliopsida > Malpighiales > Euphorbiaceae > Mallotus > Mallotus nudiflorus. The sequence continues at coordinate 2,784,789 of CANTUR010000219.1, read as the reverse complement.
AATCAAATTATTCATGCATATTTAATCAACCTAAATCGTGCATTTCTAAATCATGCATCCTAAGTATATATATATAGTATAGTAACTCACCTAATGCGCTCCACGAGACAGGTCCGACGGGCCTGGTCCACTAGCCCTCGGTCTCGGTACAACTAAACAAGCAATAAATGATCGACATTAGAATAAACCTAACAGAAATCCTAGAATTCGATCTAGAGTATTAAAATACGGAAACAGAATTAGGGTTCGACTGGACATCACGTTTTACGAGAATTCTACCGAAAATCCAACAGAAACTACCCTGTAAAACGGACATCTCTCTACTCAAAAGAGTAAAGCCGACCCTGCAAAGAAATACACTTCAAAATACAAGCTCAACACAAATCCATAACCCCTCGGTCGGACTCCAGACTACAATCCACCGACCGGGGTCCACAAACACAGAATAATTCCAGATATACCAAAAATATCCTTAAATCACAGAAATACATTTTATATGTGGAAATTACATAATTAACCTTTAAACACCGTAAAAACCGAATAAAACTCATTTTATTAGAAAAACCGTATATTATATATATAATTGAAAATAATTCACGAAAAATAGTTTTAATTAGTTAAAAATACCAAATATTTTATAGAAATCATTTTTATACCTTAAATAACTATTAAAACCAATTAAATTACATTTTTAGCCAATTTAGGGTAAAATTACCAAAATACCCCTATATATATAAATATACTTAAATTACTTCAAAAATTCACCAAAAATTATACAATTATCCAAAATTAATTTTCTCAACATATTTATCAATAATATCAATAATTAAACTCAATTAACCAATTAAATTCAATTTAAAACACAATTATCCCTAATTTCTCAAAATCACATAAAATTCAATAATTCAAAATAAATACTTAGAAATTCATAAAAATTCCAAATAAATTCCTATAATTCATTTCAACACCTAATTTAACCATAAACCCCAATTTCATAATTTAAATAATTAATTTCCAAAAATTAGAAAATAATATTAAAATATTCAAAAATCCAAAAAATCTCCAAAAATTCTACAAAAATTCATACATGTATATTGAGCTACTAGGAACAACATTTGTGAAGGAATTTTTCATGAATCAATCAATTCGAAGCTCAAAAAAATCAAAAACCCTAATATGACCGAAATTGAAAATTCGAAACCTAAGCAATTCTAGACCATTTAAGCTCAAACCAAAGCTAGAATCACACTCACCGGACCTCAAGGAGTCGATGAAGACCGACGGTGTCAAAAACGGTGGCCGGAATCGGCGTGATCGACGATGGATCGATTTTCGGCTTCTCCGGCCAAAATCGACTTCCAGGCGTCGAAAACGGCTACCTCGGGCAGCGGAAAAGGTTGGGGAAGGCGGTGGCACACCGGACGGCACACCCATGGTGAAGAAATGGCACGGCAGCGACCGAAATGGCAAAGGGAAGGGGCGGGAGGAAGAAGAAGACTCGGGGGGCAAAATGGTAATTTTCCAATTCTTTTGATTTTTGATGTATATATGTATATATATATACTTTATACTATATATTAAAATAATATTAAATTACACACATCAAATATACACCACACACATAAAATCTAATATTTTAATAATTTATACTAAATAAAATTAATTAAATAACAATAAAACAAATAAATAATTAATAAAATATTAGGGTAATAATAAATCCTAATTAAATAAATATACACACACAAGCTTTATTTAATAATTTAAAAATACGTATGAGTTCATGCAAGTCCGAAAATACATTTAAAATAATTAATAATACATTATTTACGTGAAAATTTCCCCGAAAATGCAGATCCTGGGAAAATTTTACGTAAAACACTGAAAATAATACACAGTAATTAAAATAGATTTTAAATACATATTAACTCGTAAAAATATCATATAATATACAAAAATTATTGACACTGCATATCCCGGTACAGTGTAAAAATATTTTAAAAACACGGGATATTACAGTCTTTCCCCCTTACAAGAATTCGTCCCCGAATTCCAGAAAACAAGATCAAGAAGGAAAGAGATACGGGTAAGAAGCTCGCATCTCAACTTCAGTCTCCCACGTATGCTCTTCAACTCTGTCGCTGCGCCACAGAACCTTGACCATCGGAATCTGCTTCGATCTCAACTGTCGAACTTGAAAATCAACGATCGTCATAGGTTCTTCCACAAACTTCAAATCTTCACTCACTTCCACACTATCAGGTTGCAACACGTGTGAAGGATCTGAGATATACTTCCTCAACATCGAGATATGAAATACTGGATGCACTTATGACATACTCGGAGGCAAATCCAACCGATATGCAACAGTGCCAACTCTCTCCAGTATCTCAAACGGTCTAATGTATCTCGGTGCTAACTCACCCTTTCCTGCCAAATCTCATCACACCCTTCATCGGAGATACTTTCAGAAAAATGAAATCTCCAACCTGAAACTCCACATCTCTGCGCCTAGGATCCGCATAACTCTTCTGTCTGCTAACTGCTGTCTCTAATCTTCGTTTAATCACGATGACTTTCTCTGCAGCATCCTGAACCATCTCAAGTCCAGTCAAAGCTCTCTCACCAATCTCATCCCAACTCAACGGGGATCTACACTTTCTTCCATATAACGCCTCATATGGTGCCATACCAATACTGCTATGGTAGCTGTTATTATATGCAAACTCAACAAGTGGCAAATGATGATCCTAGCTACCTCCCAAATCCAAGACACACATCCTTAACATATCTTCCAGTGTCTGGATCGTCCTCTCAGACTGACCATCTGTCTGAGGATGAAAAGTAGTACTAAAATCCAACCTAGTGCCCATCGCTTCCTGCAACTTCTGCCAAAAACGAGAAGTAAACACTGAACCTCTATCTGACACAATGGTCATAGGTACTCCATGAAGGCACACAATATGCTTCACATACAACTTCGCCAATCTAGCAACTGAATATGTGGCTTTCACAGGCAAGAAATGTGCAGACTTCGTCAATCTGTCTACAATTACCCAGATGGAATCGTATCCATCCTTCAAACGAGGTAAACCGACCACAAAATCCATAGCTATCCTTTCCCACTTCCACTCGGGAATAGGAAGAGGCTGAAGCTTCCCAGAAGGCTTCTGATGTTCGGCTTTCACTTGCTGACACGTCAAGCACTTAGCAACATAATCAGCGACATCCTTCTTTAATCCATCCCACCAGTATAAATCTCTGATACTGTGGTACATCTTAGTAACACCTGGATGAACGCTGTAGGCTGTAGAATGTGCTTCCTCTAAAATCTCCTCTCTCAAATCATCCACATCAGGAACACACAATCTACCACTGATCCACAACACACCATCATCATCAAGTGTGAAATCAGTGAACTTCCCTGCTCTGACATTCTCTACAAGCTCTTCCAGAATAGGATCTCGGCTCTGAGCTGCTTTAATCCTATCCCTTAGTATAGATCACACTTTAAACTGAGCTAACAGTCCACCTAATCTACTAATCTTCATCATCAAACCTTGATCCACTATCAGATGCAATTCCTGGATCAATGGTCTCCTATCAACACCGATGTGAGCAAGACTACTTGAGGACTTCCTACTCAAGGCATCTGCTACAACATTAGCTTTACCCAGATGGTAAAGAATCTCGCAATCATAATCCTTCAACAATTCCAACCATCTTCTCTGCCTCAGATTCAAATCTCGCTGCTGGAAAATGTACTTAAGGCTCTTGTGATCAGTAAATATCTCACAAGTCACCCTGTACAAATAATGTCTCTAAATCTTCAAAGCAAAGATCACTGCAGCCATCTCAAGATCATGTGTAGGATAGTTCTGCTCATGCTTCTTCAACTCTCTCAACTTTGCAGGAGCCATATGATAAGGTGGCATAGATATAGGAGTAGTACCTGGTACCACATCTATACAGAACTCAATCTCTCTGTGAGGTGGTAAACCTGGTAACTCCTCGGGAAAAACATCAGGAAACTCACAAGCAACAGGAACATCTGTGAGTGACAACTTCTCCACTGACGTATCCCTGACCAATGCCAAATATCCCTGACAACCTTTCTTCAATAACTTCCTAGCTAAAATAGCAGAAATAAGATTCTGAGGTGCTGAACTCCTATCACCAACAAACTTAAATTCTACTTCACCAGGAATTCTAAAAGTCACCTCTTTATTCCTACAATCTACCATGGTAAAGTGCTGAGATAACCAATCCATTCCCAAAATAACATCAAACTCCATCACATCCAACAAAATCAAATCAGCGAGTAATTCTCTATCTCCCACGAGAACTGGACAACCAGAAAGAATAATATCGGCGTCCAAGGAATCGCTCAAAGGAGTGGCAACAGACAAAGGAAAAGCCATCCTCGAAGCTTGCCAACAAGATTTAAAAGCAAAAACAGGAGAAACAAACGAATGCGTGGCACCCGGATCAAACAAAACCCATGCATCCAGGTAACAAACAGAAAGAATACCTGCCACGACTGCATTAGATGCCTGAGCATCCTGCTGAGTCAGATGGAAGACTCTGGCCTGACCTCGACCTCCCTGCTGACTGGTAGAAGCCTGGCCAACACCTCTGGCACCTCCTCTAGTACCTCTACCATGACTCTGCTATGGAACAAACTGGGTGGAACTCTGATGCTGGGCTGGTGGTAATTGAAATGGCACGGGTGCTGCACTAGCAATCGACTGCTGTGGGAATCGTGGAATCTGCTGCTGCTGATATCCGAAATAAGGACACGATCTGGTAAAATGTCCTGTCTGCCCGCATCTGAAGCATGTCAGTGGTGTCAGATAACACGATCCCTGATGGACTCTACCACAAGTCTGACAAACACTGGCCGCTGATCCAGAACTACGACCACTGCTGCTGCTCGAAGCACCTGATCTGAATCTGAACGATCTACGCTGACCTCCACGGCCATGTTTACTGCTCCGATGCACTCGCTGCTGCTGTCTCTGACTCTGCTGAGTCGAACCTCGCTGCTGACTACTCGATCCAACATGAAAACTCGAATACAGAGTAGCCTGCGATCCACTCGACTGAACTCCTAGCTGGTAATAATCAGGCATCGCTCCCTGCCTAACTAACCTCAGCTCAATCTCCTTAGCTAGCTCAATCATGGACTCCAGAGTAAGACCTGCTGTAGGCATACCAGCAAAAGCAGAACCTAAACCAGTAACATATGTAGTAACAGCGAAATACTGATCTCACATCAGATCCTCGACATATCTACCCAGATGAAGAAACTCTCGGGTATACTCCTCTACAGATCGATCTCCATGAGAAATATTGGTCAGACGAAGACGATAACTCAAACGAAGAGGCTCTGGACAGAATCTCCTCATAAATCGCTCTCGAAACTGAGCCCATGTCATCGTCATCATATAAGGCTGGATCATCTGAATGAACCAATCTAGAGCTGGTCCCTCGACAAACAACTCAACAATCATGATCCGCTGGTACTCGGTATGAGCAGTCCGAGTCCTAGTCTCAATCGCATGCAGAAAGTCTAAAGGATCAGAAGTACCATCAAAAGTAATCCTGCCAACTCGGGCATAGAACAAAGCTGCCTCAGGGTCAGACATACCCTGCTGATAGGCAGGCTGAACAACTGGAGGAACAGGAACATCAAACTCAGCCTCTACAGGCTCCTCGTCCTGTAACTCTCTCTGCCTACGGCGACCTGCCGCTCCTCGAGGTCTACCTCTGCCACGACCTCTACGTCTCACTGGCTGCTCAGGAGGTAAAACCTCATCCTGAAAAGACTCATCATCCTCGGCCTCAACGACTAGTGGAGCGACACGCGCTCGCCTCCTCATTCTGAAAAGATAAACGAAAAGATTCAGACAAAACAGACAACGGAGGAATAACGCTGAAAACTACAGTAAGGAATACTTATCAAGACATACTCGAACCTAATACACTGCAGTAGTTCAACAGAAAACACAACTTTAAAACTAAGGCCACAACTCACATAACTAAGCCCTGACACAGAACTCCGCTCTGATACCAACTTTGTCACGACCCAAAACAGGGGCCATGACCGGCGCTAGGGAACGGGAATTCTTTCGAATCCGGAACCCGTAGCAAGCCTAAAAAATAAAACAAACATGCAATAATAACAATAACAATATAATATGCAGCGGAAATAAAAATCATAATATCATAATATTATTCACATCAACTGGATTTAAATCAAATTTCATCCCATAGATATATAATCTTTTTAATACAAATCCAGTTTCAGTATAATACATCTCTTTAAATAAAATACATAAAATCCAATACTTTAATTCTCAACTACTGCAGTGTCTAGATAAAATAAATAAGACTCAAGTAGACAATTTACATAAAGAAGCCGGGGCGGAAGAAATCCGGCGTATCGACCTGCTACTGAGGTCTGAAGAAGTTGACTCTCCTGAAAAATAGTCAACGGAGGGGAGTCAGACCTCACTGAGTGAATTACTATAATATATATACATACACACTAAGTGATAATGCATACAGTCAACAGTATATATAATATGTATATATACAGGCAATTGCACACAGATGCAATAAAATCATTTTTATGTATATTTTATCTGAAAAACATCTTTTATGAAGGATCACATAGAACCCTAGAATAACGCAACCTCAGAAAATAGTGTTAAACAACATTCTAGCCATACAGGCTCACTTATTCCAAATATATCCACTTAATCCATTTGGACAGTAGACTGGCCCCGAGACACTAAGTCAACCGAGCTCCAGCAGTCTAACTGCCAGTGTGATTGGCCCCGAGACACTTGGTCAACCGAGCTCCAGCAATCACACCCACAAACCACATCTCACATATATCAATAATCACATCAAATCAATATCCACCAATAAGTTAGTATTATAGCCTAAATACTATAGGCGTACCGGTACGTACTCGGTCCTAGTGTTGCCCACTAGGTAGCACGTTCTATTGATATCCTTCATTAATAAATAATATAAAACATTCATTCACAAAAATAAATGATGCATGAATGTAAATGAAATAACAATATAATCCATATATATACCAGAAATATACCAAAAGTAAACCAGGTATATTTCGAGTATATATACGTCAAATGAATCCCATCAAATTATAACTTAAGCTGGAAATATATTTAAAAACATTTTAAATATATTTTATTCACAAAACATGCATATAATTCATTATATACCAAAAATATACTTAAAGTAAACTTAAGAAATAATCAAATTATTCATGCATATTTAATCAACCTAAATCATGCATTTCTAAATCGTGCATCCTAAGTATATATATATAGTATAGTAACTCACCTAATGCGCTCCATGAGACAGGTTCGACGGGCCTGGTCCACTAGCCCTCGGTCTCGGTGCAACTAAACAAGCAATAAATGATTGACATTAGAATAAACCTAACAGAAATCCTAGAATTCGATCTAGAGTATTAAAATACGAAAACATAATTAGGGTTCGATTGGACATCACGTTTTACGAGAATTCTATCGAAAATCCGGCAGAACCTCCCCTGTAAAACGGACATCTCTCTACTCAAAAGAGTAGAGCCGACCCTGCAAAGAAATACACTTCAAAATAGAAGCTCAACACAAATCCATAACCCCTCAGTCGGACTCCAGACTACAATCCACCGATCGGGGTCCACAAACACAGAATAATTCCAGATATACCAAAAATATCCTTAAATCACAGAAATACATTTTATACGTGGAAATTACATAATTAACCTTTAAATACCGTAAAAACCGAATAAAACTCATTTTATTAGAAAAACCGTATATTATATATATAATTGAAAATAATTCACGAAAAATAGTTTTAATTAGTTAAAAATACCAAATATTTTATAGAAATCATTTTCATACCTTAAATAACTATTAAAACCAATTAAATTACATTTTTAGCCAATTTAGGGTAAAATTACCAAAATACCCCTATATATATAAATATACTTAAATTACTTCAAAAATTCACCAAAAATTATACAATTATCCAAAATTAATTTTCTCAACATATTTATCAATAATATCAATAATTAAACTCAATTAACCAATTAAATTCAATTTAAAACATAATTATCCCTAATTTCTCAAAATCACATAAACTTCAATAATTCAAAATAAATACTTAGAAATTCATAAAAATTCCAAATAAATTCCTATAATTCATTTCAACACCTAATTTAACCATAAACCCCAATTTCATAATTTAAATAATTAATTTCCAAAAATTAGAAAATAATATTAAAATATTCAAAAATCCAAAAAATCTCCAAAAATTCTACAAAAATTCATACATGTATATTGAGCTACTAGGAACAACATTTGTGAAGGAATTTTTCATGAATCAATCAATTCGAAGCTCAAAAAAATCAAAAACCCTAATATGACCGAAATTGAAAATTCGAAACCTAAGCAATTCTAGACCATTTAAGCTCACACCAAAGCTAGAATCACACTCACCGGACCTCAAGGAGTCGATGAAGACTGACGGTGTCGAAAACGGTGGCCGGAATCGACGTGATCGACGATGGATCAATTTTCGGCTTCTCCGGCCAAAATCGACTTCCAGGCACCGGAAACGGCTACCTCAGGCGGTGGAAAAGGTTGGGGAAGGCGGTGGCACACCGAACGGCACACCCACGATGAAGAAACGGCACGGCAGCGACCGGAACGGCGAAGGGAAGGGGCGGGAGGAAGAAGAAGACTCGGGGGGCAAAATGGTAATTTTCCAATTCTTTTGATTTTTGATGTATATATGTATATATATATACTTTATACTATATATTAAAATAATATTAAATTACACACATCAAATATACACCACACACATAAAATCTAATATTTTAATAATTTATACTAAATAAAATTAATTAAATAAAAATAAAACAAATAAATAATTAATAAAATATTAGGGTAATAATAAACCCTAATTAAATAAATATACACACACAGGCTTTATTTAATAATTTAAAAATACGTATGAGTTCATGCAAGTCCGAAAATACATTTAAAATAATTAATAATACATTGTTTACGTGAAAATTTCCCCGAAAATGCAAGTCCCGGGAAAATTTTACGTAAAACACTGAAAATAATACACAGTAATTAAAATAGATTTTAAATACATATTAACTCGTAAAAATATCATATAATATATTAAAATTATTGACACTGCATATCCCGGTACAGTGTAAAAATATTTTAAAAACACGGGATATTACAACCAGGATCGTGTGCACATGGTAGAGATTTCGAGGTGGATCTGAATTATTTATGATTGGTGAATGTTAAACTGGGACGGGTGCCTCAGTGGAAGCCTTTGCTATTGGGGACCGCCAATGATTAGAAGGTTAATAATGGACTGGGATGGGTGCCTCGGTTGATGCCCTAGCTCTCAAGGACCGCCAGTGCCTTATATTTGGATTAAGTGAATGACTACGACTTGGTGCCTCGGTTGATGCCTTTGCTCTCGGGGATTGACAGTCTAGTTGGAATAAGTGGGCCCGGTTGGCCATTTAGGATTTTGGGTTTAGAGTTCTACCGAGATTTTTCAAAAGCTATATCTATATATTATAAATTATTTTCACTATAATTACATGGTTTTCAAAAAAAAAAGTTTTCAAACCATACCAGCTCTTTTTATTAACTTACTCAATAAGGTCTGATTCCCCTCAATTTATTTTTTTTCAGGAGCTTGGGAGTTCAACCTCAGACTACCTCCACATCAGATTTCTTCATCGCCGGTCATTTTATGTAGGTCATTGTAAGTTGTACTATTGTAATATTCTAGAAAGTTGCATTAGTAACTGTACTATGAATTGTATGACTTAAGTATATTTGTGTATTTTATTTATATGCACCACGTTTCTGTATAATGATTTAAGTTTGATTTATAATATGACACTGGAGAATATTTTATTTATGTATTCGATTATGTTTTAATTTTAGAAAAATCAGTTTGATAATGTGTTCTGCTATAAAATAAAGTTTTAAATTGTAAGGTTTTATTTTTCTTTTCTTTAAGGCTTACTATGGGTTTCGGGGGCCTTATGCCTACCCATTCCCTAGTGCCAGTCACGTGCCCTCGGGTTTGGGCCGTGACAATAAAAGAATAAAATGAATGAGAATGAGAGATATGTGGTCCTATTTATAGGGATAGTGATGCTCAAACCTGAGAGGAATAAGATTTCTCTATGATGAAAGTCCTATACTTATTAGAAGAATGTTTCTTTCTATCTGGGAGTCTCCTTAGTTGGGAATCCTTTCCTAGTTGTTTTGGGTGTCCTTCTCTTACAAGCAACCCTGTATAGGAAAATAAATACCTTAATTAAATAGGAATATGCATATGGGGTATCAAGAGTCCCCCCTCAAAAGCATGTTCGGATATTTATGTCCGACATGTCCGGATTTGTAAGGTAAGGGAAAATGTCACTACATCTAACATGGAAGGGTGAATTAAGGTGGCCAACCTGAGTCACAGGAAAAAATGAAGCTCAGTACTGAGTCTTGAGATCATCATATAAGAATATCGTTGAAGTGCCAGTTGGACTTAAGTAACCTACAATAAAAATGCTTGGTGTGAGGGATTAACTTGCCTGTATAAAGACAATGAAGTGGAACCAGCCATCATTGGAATTTTAATGCTTAATGCATTAAAAGCGCGACCCAAGTGCCAAACATCAGTATTATTAAAGCGACCAAAGGTTCCCAGCTTCAGTCATTGGACTTAGATGATCGAGGCTTAAATGCTCAGTTTTAGAACTCAAGGCTTATATGCTCAGAACCTCAGTACTATAGAAGCGACCTGAGGGTGCCAACTTTAGTCATTAGACTTAGATGATTGAGGCTTAAATGCTCAGTGCTAAGACTCGAGGCTTACATGCTCAAAACCTTAATACTAAAGAAGCGACCTAAGGGCGCTAACTTCAGTCATTGGACTTAGAATCTCAGTGCATTAGAAGTGTGGCCTGAGTGCCGATGGAGGAGACAACTGGTAATAAAAGGAGCAGGATTAGCAACCGCCATGTCTTTTTATTTTCCTTTGAATTTTGAATTGTGTAAGCATCATGTTTGTTCATATGTCAGAAGATGAGATGTTTCTACTGACATAACAATAACTACTTGATTAGTGGGCCTTTCGCATTTTTAGAATTGTCCTTGATGTTATGAGAGAGATGAAAGTGTTCATGAGGGCAATAATGGTTGTTCTAGAACCTTTCATTGTGCTATAAATATATCAGACCCATTTTTTTGTTGCACTTTCGCTTTCTTGTTATCTTCTTCCCTTTCTAAGCTTACTTATGCGTGTTCTTTGTCTTCAGAGCTCCTTCAGCAAACTTGCACTTTACTTCCCAAGTGAAGCTTCTTTTCTCCTTCATACTTCTTCTTTATATCTTTTTAATAGGATCCATGGCTCCTCAAAAGAAAATTAGTTCTAATTTATTTATCTTTAAGATAGATGAGGAAACGCTAAAATAGTACTAAAGACATTTTAGCATTCTAGTAGACTTTGCTCTGCACACTGTAGATAAGAACTTCAAAGCCCATACTCTTATGCTAGGTCTTGATAGATTAGTGGTATACTTTGATCAATTAGAGGGGGGATTGAAGTTCCCTTTAGACCCTTTTGTTAAGAGCTTTCTAAATAGGTACAACATAGCTCCTAGGCAAATGTATCTGTAGATGGTAGGGTTTAGCATGTGTCCAAGATTTTAGCAACCGCGACACTGTTTAAGCTCAAGGCTCTAAAGAACACACTAACCACTATCACAAAGACATGGCATGGAGATAAGGAGTCGCCACCCAGGGTAATAACTGGGACAAATTGAAAAGGTGGTACTCGATTCCCTAAAAGAAAGCTAGCACCACAACCAGGAGATTCTGGATACGGAATACAAACTTCTTTCAGTCTTGTGTTCATTTAGAATTACTTTATGAATTACTATCCTACTCTCAATTTAAATGCAATTTCATATAAACCCAAAACAATAAACTCCAAGGCAAACTAGTCATGAAATATATAAGTAAATAATGCATTCAATAAGTTACATAATCCCTAAGTTAGTCTAATCTATATGGATTTTAAATAAATGGGCTAAAGTTTACATATTTTAATATATAAGTGAACCTAAAGACCTAATTCCTTTTGATTTTAATTAAATGAACCTAAGTGTACTAATTTTAATAAAAATGGGCCTAAGTCTACATGTTACGAAGGTATTTAAATTAATGGGCCTAATTCTACATGTTTTAATTAAGTAATGATCTTAAATCTACAAATTATGAAAGAAGGCTTAAATTAAGTGGGCTAAGTCTAAATTAATTAAATTAAATTAGGTGGGCCTATGTCTAATTAACTAAATGGGCCTAAGGATATTTCTAATCTAAAATCTAATTAATTGTGGACCTAAAAATATATTTTAATTAATTAAACTTAATTAATTATTAAATGAGATGGGCTAAAAGAATTATCTAAACTTAAATAAATAGATTAAGACCTAAAGTGGGCTTAAGGCCCAAAACACATAAATTTAATAAATAAAACCCAAAAACAAATAAAAACATAAAAGAAACAATTAAATAAGATCAAACAAATAATTAAATTAATCCTCACTAAAACCCTAATTTTTATTAACTTGCAACCTAAATTAATCTACTTCCTTCATTGATTTTAAATAATTACCAAATTAAAAACCTAAATTTACTAACCAATTTAATCAAAAAATCATGCAACCACACATATAGTTTTATTACTATTCCCACTAGTGGGGCTATTACATTAATTCATAAAATAATTAATAAAATAAAAATAAAACAATAAATAAAAATAGAGATAAAAATAAAATAAAACCCTATAAACTAAGTCTCTATGAGGCTTTATCCATAGTCTTCTAAGGACTTCTCACGAAATTCATTTCTCCTATATGATCATCATGCGTTGTTCTCCATAATCACCACAAAAATAAGATAAAACAATGATTAATGAATAAATTATAATAAAAATAATAATGTAAAATAATCAAATAAATAAATAAATAAAAGAAGAATAAAAGAATATGATATGCTTATGGATGATTTAGGGTGCTCCTCAGATTAATAGTTCACCGTTCTTGACAAATCTTCAAATCTTGTTCTTCAAAAATTCTTCATGAATCTTAAATTAAACGTTGAATCAAAAAGAATTTTAGTAAAAAATTCAAAAGAAAATCATGATTTTTCTTCTTGTTCTCCCGTCTCTTCCCCTTCTTTTTCTTTTCCTTTCTACTCCCCTTTTCTGCTTTTCCTCCTCTTTTCTCCTCTCCCTCCTCTTTCTTTTCTCTCCTTAGCTCCCCTTTTATAGTGGAACTAGGAAGCCTAACCCTAATCTTAATGTGATTCTCATTCCTAAAGTGTATTTAGGAATTTTGAACCAAATAGGATTGAATTAATTAGGAAGTTTAAACCAATTTAGGATTGAATTAATTAGGAAATTTAAACCACCTAAAACACTAAATTGGAATAATTACAAATAGGAAAACGGAAGAGTTCAATTCTGACCGGGATTGTGCAATTCTGATCGGAAATGCATAATCCCGATCGAAATTACATAATTCCAGTCAAAATTATAGAATTTCGATGCGCACTTTTTTTTTAACATTTAATTACAACAAAGGCCCTCGAAAAAATTTAAATTTTGTAATTATGTCCTGAAAAGAACTTTGCGATTTAGTCCCTGAAAACATTAAATTATTCCTTTAAAAGCCCTTAGAATTTTTTAAAGATTAAGCATCGAAGACATTTTCATCATTGAAGTCCTTTGCTGCATCCATAACATGTCATCCCGAAATTGGGTGTCTACAGTTGCCCCCCTTTGTCCCTGTTTGCTTAATAAATTGTGACAAAGTAAAATAGCACCCAATTTCTAAATTGAAAGTTAGGATACTTACCTAGACTCCTTGAGGCTTCTGCTAGTGAATTTGCTATACTCAGACATACAACATTTTAAATGACATATCATACTCGATCATATAATATTGATTATACTCGATCGTATAATCAATTGGAGACACATTGCACTCGGTCATACAATGCTGACTGCACTCGGTCGTATAGTATGTTTTGATGAGAAACATCATACTCGATCGTATGATGCTGATTATAATCGGTCGTATAATCGATTGAGGATACATTGCACTCGGTCGTACAATGCTGACTATACTCGGTCGTATAGTATATTTTGATAAGAAACTTCATACTCGATTGTATAATGCTGATTATACTCGGTCATATAATTAATTAAGGATACATTGCACTCAATCATACAATGCCGACTATACTCGGTTGTATAGTCTATTTTGATAAAAAACATCATACTCGGTCGTATGATGCTGATTATACTCGGTCGTATAATCAATTAAGGATACATTGCACTATGTCGTACAATATTGACTACACTCGGTCGTATAGTTTATTTTTTATAAGAAACATCACACTTGGTCATATGATGTTGATTGTACTCCGTCGTATAATCAATTGAGGATACATTGCACTCGATCGTACAATGCTGACTACACTCGGTCGTATAGTCTATTTTGATAAGAAACATCACACTTGGTCGTATGATGCTGATTATACTCTATTGTATAATCGATTGAGGATACATTGCACTCAGTCATACAATGCCGACTACACTTGGTCATATAGTCTGTTTTAATAAGAAACATCATACTCAGTCATATGATGCTGATTATACTCGGCAGTATAATCGATTGAGGATATATTGCACTCGGTCGTACAATGCCGACTACACTCGATCGTATAGTCTGTTTTGATAAGAAACATCATACTCGGTCATATGATGCTGATTATACTCGATCATATAATCGATTAAGGATACATTGCACTCGGTCATACACTGCCGACTACACTCGATCGTATAGTCTGTTTTGATAAGAAATATCATACTCGGTCGTATGATGTTGATTATTCTCAATCATATAATTGATTGAGGATACATTGCACTCAGTTGTACAATGCTGACTACACTCGGTCGTATAGTTTATTTTGATAAGAAACATTATACTCGGTCGTATGATGCTGATTATACTTGGTCGTATAATCAATTAAGGATCCATTGCACTCTGTCGTACAATGCTGACTACACTTGGTCATATAGTCTGTTTCTGATAAGAAACATCACACTTAGCCATATGATGCTAATTATACTCTGTCGTATAATCGATTGAAGATACATTCCACTCGGTCATATAATGCTGACTACACTCAATCGTATAGTCTGAATTGTCTTATATGATTATGCTGCAATCCATAATTGCTCACAAATTTGGTTGTTTGAGTTGAATGCCTTGAATTCTTGGTGCCGATTGACTTTGAATTTTGCTATATTGACTAAATAGAATTTTTCTGCTAACTGATTTTAATTTTGCTATGCCAACCATCTCTACAAGTTGGGTGCACTTTCTTCTAGATTTGCAATTCTTGCAAACTTATTGAAGTTAGTTTCAATCATGATGAATACAAAAAAGTATCTTATTATTTTGAAAATTTTATGAGAAAATTCATCACTTTTCACGAGATAGCGTGCTCTCAACGAATCTCACTATTTTTTTACTTTCATAATTGTCATTTATTTGCCATTTGCAAAGTTTAGAGGCATCATTAACCATCTTATGCTGAGAGCATATCTTTTACCAAGTGAAGAGATTACTTCCACACCTAATTTTAAGGAGAATTTGCTAAACAAAACTCATGAAAAATCAGCATAAAAAGATCAAATTTTGAGTATCAAAATAGCCTTTGACTTATTTTTATGCTTTCCTTCCTTATTCGAGTATTCCCCCGCCTTTCTCATATTACTCAGCGTGGATACCATTGGAAAGGTCATTCGGATACTCATACTCATATAGAGCATTGGAGTAAATAGAGCAAATTTTGGCATGGTCCTCTTTTAGTATTCCCCTACCTTTCTTGTATTACTCAGCATGGATACTACTAGAGGTTTTATATTATTACTCTTACTCATTTTCGAGCATTGGAGTAAATTATGCTTGCTCCTTTTTTAGTCTCCTTTTAGTATTCCCCCGCCTTTCCCGTATTACTCAACATGGATACTGTCAAGGGATTTTGTACTCATACTCATTTCTTAGCATTGGAGTAGATTATATGCACATTTATTATTCAAAAGACTAAAAAGATACTTGGAAATTCAAGCAATTTATGCTTTATGTCCATAAATTTTGTTTTTTCATTTTCTTCCCCTCATTTGGGTGCAAAGCAAGCATTAAATTGACTAGAGTTTAGAAATTCTCAACAAGACATCTAAATTCTGCGAGGCTAATAAAAGAAAGCCACTAAAATCAAAGGTCATGAGATAAATTTTCGCACAAGATCTCGTGGAGTGGATGAATTTCCTTTCAATTTATGAATTTTCTTATTGAGGATTTATTTTATTATAGAATCAAAGGAGATAGAGTTGTACTACTTCCCTTTGGTATTTACACAGGGTGAGGTTTTGACGAGTGATTGGCATTTTCTATCTTGCCCATTCTTATTGATGTATCAGTTCCTTTTCCCTTCTTTGTTCTCTTTTATTTTCCCTGCACAAAATACCATAAGTTAGTATTGTCTATTCGCAAGTAAACAAATTTTGTCAAAATGCAGTGTTATTCATTTTTGCATTCTTCCCTTTAGATTTGTGGTGATGATGTCTCCGATCACAAGGTCGTGATGCTCCACCATTGAAGTTATGGCTTTATCCCATTGATGCTATGGTAGAGGGCTTCATTTCTCTTCTCAATATTTCCTACAAAAGAAGAGATTTAGGAGTTAGAGGTTTTTTATTTCATAATCAAAGAAGTTTTCAGAGTGCATTCGTCTCAAGTTTCGAGTGCATTCTTCCCTTTCATATTGAATCTGAGGAGCTTGAGCATCCTATCTAGCCTCTTGAAGTTTTCGATAATGCTTCTTGGTAGTGTCACTTCTCTTATTTTCATTCTTCCAGATGTTTCACATGTGAATATTCTAACTACTTTCCTATTCTTCGAACACTAATTTCAAATGTTAGTAGTAGAGTATTTGCACAATCTTGTCTAGGCTTAAAGACTTTTATTATACAAAACAAGTGTTTCATAAAATATGTATGCAAGTGTATGCATGCTATGTATGATGTGCATGATCCTAATGGGTCTCCTGTTTGGAACAGAGCCACTCATCAATAGCCTGTCAGTTTGAGCATTGAATGATTTGTTGTTGGTACTTCTGATGTTGAAGCTTCTGATACAATTCATCAGACTGATTACTAGGCTAACAAGTAGGGTCCATGGCTTTACAATAGAGCTTGTGATTGACTGATGCATAGTTAAACTTTTCTTTTGTTACTGTTAATGATTGAGGTATTAGCTCTTACACTTCAGCATCCATCTTCGCTTTTTGAATGCCAATACAATTTGCCCCCCAAGTTGTATTTTGCCTCCAGTTTTCATTTTTATGTGTAAGAGACCCAGTTCGTTTACTGCTGTTGTTGATCCTTTGACTTATTAACCCTATTAGTTGTAATCTCATGCATTGGAGATGTAGAGGAATGGGCAAACTAACCAAAGTGAGTTTTTAATGATGAAATCAGCTGGAAGTGCACTTTGAAGAACTCTTAAGCATAATATAAAGCTTGATATTGATGCGATGGTTGATGCAAGTTATTGAGCCATTTGAATTCGTCAAGGTGTAAGGGGACCCTAAGCTTTTAAGAAAATTACAAAGGAAACATAACTAAAATAGTGATCTCATACCTCTGATTTTAGCTTTCATTATGTAATGTCTTTCCATTCAGATACTTATGCAATATAATAAAGACGAATATGCGATATTTGACAAAAATCCCTAATTCAATTTTACTCATTCATTAGGGCAAAAATGAGAACATTCATTACATCACATGACACAACTCCTATAATTAATCCTGAATTTTTCTCTCTAATTTTTCAACTTACTGTTCTTTTTCTTTTTCTCTCTCTTTGTTTTTTTTCTCTTTTTTATCATTCTTTTTATTTTTCCTCAGATTTTACTCTCTTTAGAAGTTATGTCATGTGATATAAGACTATTCTTTAAGTTTACATTTGTGCCCATACTGAATGAATCTAATTGAATTAAATTTTTGTTAAACATGCAGATGCAATCAATATCATAATGCGTAGGACCATCAGGATGCATATCACATAATTAAGCATAATTAGAATTTATATCATCGATCACAAGTTCTAAGGAAACTAAAATTTTTTCAAAGAAGACAATAAGAAAATTTATTTCCTATTCTAGATGCTAAGGATGCTAAGTCTTACGGCGGTTGTCCTTCAAGTGGCTGACATAATAGCTATTCTTGCATTTCCTCATCCTTGTTGTCTTGCACCAGGTTCTCAATAATCCATTCCTTGTAGATCCTACTCCCATTCACACTGGGCATATTGATAGGTTCCTTTGCATTGAGGTAATACTTTCCATATCCTTCTTTGATGAAACTCTCATTCAGTGGTTTTGCGTTCTTTCCATCCTTCCATACTTCCACTTTATGTGTTTTGTTGTCTTACATCTTCTTATCATCAAATTCCTCACCCCATCCTATAGGTATAATTGACTCAAAGGGTAAGTCAAAAGAAGGTGGTTTAATGTAAAACACCTTATAGTCAAACTTGCTTAAGGGCTGACCCAATAAGTCTTCTGCTTTTTTTAGTGGCTGCTTGAGAATTTCAGGCTCTTCTTTTATCGGCTTATCATCAAACTCATCTTCCCAACCTGAAGACTCAACTAATTCAATAGGGATATCAGCATAGGGTGGTTTTGAGTAGAATACTTTGTAATCAAACCTGCCTAAGGGTTGGCCTAATAAATCTTCCACTCCTCTCTGTGGTTATTCGAAAGGTTCTCTATTGGGTACAGGGTTGAGGTCCTCGAAGGGGCTTAGCACTTCTTCTTCGCTAACCCTTGAGTTAATCATCATGATGGCTGGTGATGGAACATTTCGGTAGTCTAGGAAAGGGTTTTTTCTGGTGCTTGGGTTTTCAGGATCTGTGATTTTTCTAAAGTCTATGAGGTTTTGGATTTCATGTTTGAGGCAAATGCAGTTATCTGTGGAGTGTTAGAGGTTTTGGTGGAATTTGCAATGTTTATTTGGGTTATAGCCCGGGATATTTAGATTTTGTGGGTTTGGAGTAGGTAAAGGTTGAAGTAAGCCCTTTTCCAATAGGCACTCTAGGACTTTTGACAAAGGTTGTTTAAAATTTGAGAACCTCCTTGGTTGTTGAACAATATGGACTCCTACAACCCGGCTAGTGCTTCCTTGTTGTATGCCCCCAACTGGGTAGATTCTTGCTCTGGTGTTCCCAGTAGCCTTCTTTTTCTCATTTTCGATCTCTTCAGCCTATAACCCGTCATCATAAAGGTCTAAAAATGTTTTGGGGTTCATCATTTGTAACCTTTCCACTATGTTAGGTGACACATTTCGGACTATCATTCTAACATGGTCCTTCTCTGCCAATTTGTTCTTCATCATTCCCGCCTTATTCATGAACCTAGTCAGAAAATCTAAGGATGATTCATTAGGCTTCTACTTAGTTAGTTCCAGATCTCTTGTAGATACCTCAAGCCTAGTATTATAGTCATATTGCTTTAGAAAAGCAATGCACAACTCCCTCCAATATGCTCGGATAGACTTCTCTAACCCATGATACCAGTTAACGGCCATTCCTTCAAAGGACAGTACAAACAACTTAGTAACCATGGCCAAAGGAGCGTTGGTGGTACTCATAATAGTTATGTATTGATTGAGATGACTTCTCAGGTCCCCAGTACCATTAAACTTATGCAGTTGTGGCATTTTGAATTTGTTAGGTAGCCTATCTTCCTCAAATTGCATCACATCATTAAAGTCAAACGGGTACCCTAAGCCTTATCCCTTCATCAACTCCTTTATCTTAGACATCTTTTGAGTTAATGCCTTCATCTGTCTAGATTCCAGCTCTTGAATTTGCTCAAGTGATTCATTTTTTTCTTTTTTAACCATGTAACTCTCATCATCCTCGAGTTTCATTTCTTTGACATTGTCATTGTTAACAGGTAGTGGACCCATAGCAGGTGGGTTGGTAATGGCGGGTGGTACAGCAGCAGTAGGTGGTGGCATTAGTCCCGCTAGAGCTTGTCTTAACTCATCTTGCATCATTGCTCTCATATCATCTATCAGTGCTCCTTTGATGTCTTCTAGGGTCTAGTTTCCTCCCTCTTGTTGTTCCATTCTTCGGATTTGTTCAGTTTGCATAGCTTTTAAGTAGAGTGGATTAATGGGGCTCTTTTCCAGTCTACTAAGGATCTCTTTCACGATCGATTGGGGGCTTAAATCAGTCCTCACCAGTTTGCCACCTTTTTTACTCCAAACACAGGAAGATCCGAATGAATCTATAATGGCTGCAAGATAAATTGTTAGTATAATGCATGTATGCATGATGCACGTGCTATACAACAAGTAGCAAGTAACAAGTTAGGTATACATACATCCTTCCAACCTTATTCCTCCCACACACGTATTCAATGGTGAGTCTCTTTTCCTAGGATTTTTAGTCTTGGTCTTAATATCAACAGGGGATATCAGGGTCTGACGCGCATGCCAAAGCTCTCAAAGTAATATAAGCACAGAAACAGCATTTCTAGGTGTAAAAGATTAGCCCAATCTTTATTAACCTAAACGGGTTTCAAAAGTATGGGCTTGGGCCTTTACAAATAGAAATACCTTATAGAAACACTCACAAGCAATTTGGGTAGATCCTAGGGGAAATAACTAAGCCATTATATATGGTTAAGGTTCGGTAAAAGGTCAAGGTTCCCTTAGCAAGATGCTATCCATTATGGACTTTGAGTTACAGGCCAAGGTCAGAGGGGCCCAGCATCCTTTGCAAACTCAAGAGAAGACTACCCCCTTAAGGACTTGGGTTACAGGCTCTTATCAGATGAGCCCGGTAATCTCTCTTGGACCAAGTTAAGGCTAAAAGTGATGGTTAGCCAATCTACAACCCCATGAAGCTAATGGAATCATGGAATCATAAACCAACACCATCGGTTAATGGGGACATGCAGAATGAATGCAATAATAAAATAATAATTAATAAAATAATTCTAAAGAACATAAGTAGAATCAGTATCTCTTATCCCTAATGGAGTCGCCACTGTAAACGGCGGGGTTTAGCGTGCATCGAAGATTTTAGCAACCATGACACTGTTTGAGCTCAGGGCTCTAGAGAACATACTAACCACTATCACAAAGACATGGCATGGAGATGAGGAGTCGCCACCCAGGGTAATAACTGGGACAAATCGAAAAGGTGGTACTCGATTCCCTAAAAGAAAGCTAGCACCACAACTAGGAGATTCTGGATACGGAATACCAACTTCTTTCAGTCTTGTGTTCATTTAGAATTACTTTATGAATTACTATCTTACTCTCTATTTACATGCAATTTCATATAAACCCAAAACAATAAACTCCAAGGCAAACTAGTCATGAAATATATAAGCAAATTATGCATTCAATAAATCACATAATCCCTAAGTTAGTCTAATCTATATAGATTTTAAATAAATGGGCTAAAGTCTATATATTTTAATATATAAGTGAACCTAAAGATCTAATTCCTTTTGATTTTAATTAAATGAACCTAAGTGTACTAATTTTAATAAAAATGGGCCTAATTCTACATGTTATGAAGGTATTTAAATTGATGGGCCTAATTCTACAGGTTTTAATTAAATAATGATCTTAAATCTACAAATTATGAAAGAAGGCCTAAATTAAGTGGGATAAGTCTAAATTAATTAAATTAAATTAGGTGGGCCTATGTCTAATTAATTAAATGGGCCTAAGGATATTTCTAATCTAAAATCTAATTAATTGTGGACCTAAAAATATATTTTAATTAATTAAACCAAATTAATTATTAAATGAGATGGGCTAAAAGAATTATCTAAACTTAAATAAATAGATTAAGACCTAAAGTGGGCTTAAGGTCCAAAACACATAAAAATAATAAATAAAACCCAAAAACAAATAAAAACATAAAAGAAACAATTAAATAAGATCAAACAAATAATTAAATTAATCCTTACTAAAACCCTAATTTTTATTAACATGCAACCTAAATTAATCTATTTCCTCACTTGATTTTAAGTAATTACCTAATTAGAAACCTAAATTTACTAACCAATTTAATCAAAAAATCATGCAACCACACATATAGTTTTATTACTATTCCTACTATTGAGGCTATTACATTAATTCATAAAATAATTAATAAAATAAAAATAAAACAATAAATAAAAATAGAGATAAAAATAAAATAAAATCCTAGAAACTAAGTTTCTATGAGGCTTTATCCATAGTCTTCTACGGACTTCTCATGAAATTCATTCCTCCCACATGATCATCATGCGTTGTCCTCCATAATCACCATAAAAATAAGATAAAACAATGATTAATGAATAAATTATAATAAAAATAATAATTTAAAATAATCAAATAAATAAAAGAAGAATAAAAGAATATGATACGCTTATGAATGATTTAGGGTGCTCCTCAGATTTATAGTTCACTGTTCTTGATAAATCTTCAAATCTTTTTCTTCAAAAATTCTTCACGGATCTTGAATTAAACATTGAATCAAAAAGAATTTTAGTAAAAAATTCAAAAGAAAATCACAATTTTTCTTTTTGTTCTCCTGTCTCTTCCCCTTCTTTTTCTTTTCCTTTCTACGCCGCTTTTCTACTATTCCTCCTCTTTTCTCCTCTACCTCCTCTTTCTTTTCTCTCCTTAGTTCCCCCTTTTATAGTGGAACTAGAAAACCTAACCCTAATCCTAATGTGATTCTCATTCCTAAAGTGTATTTAGGAATTTTGAACCAAATAGGATTGAATTAATTAGGAAGTTTAAACCAATTTAGGATTGAATTAATTAGGAAATTTAAACCACCTAAAACACTAAATTGGAATAATTAGAAATAGGAAAACGGAAGAGTTCAATTCTGATCGGGATTGTGCAATTCTGATCGGAATTGTAAAATCTCAATCGGAATTATGTAATTCCAATCAGAATTACATAATTCCAGTCGAAATTATGGAATTCCGATGCACACTTTTTTTTTGTTAACATTTAATTACAAAAAAGGCCCTCAAAAAAATTTAAATTATGCAATTAGGTCCTAAAAAGAACTTTGCGATTTAGTCCTTAAAAACATTAAATTCTTCTTTTAAAAGCCCTTAGAATTTTTTAAAGATTAAGCATTGAAGACATTTTCATCATTGGAGTCCTTTGCTGTATCCATAACATGTCATCCTGAAATTGGATGTCTACACTATCCCAATAACTACCAGATCTTGATCAATTTTATAGAATTGATGCATAAGGAGGGTAGAGAGCCAAACCTGGATGTCTTAAGATATCTTTATAGCCTGAATAAGAAAAAGGGAGAGCTAATGTTCTCTCTATTAGCTATTTTGAACCACAACCTCTTTTTAAAGCTTCTAGACCTCTACAAAAAGTGGAGGCATATCTTTTTTATCGTTGTACACTCTTCAGACTTCGTAAATGTCCGGCGGATGTGGTTTGATGACTGCCACAAGGTGAAGCATCCTTCGAGACTATCCAATAAGGATATAGAGATGGTTATAAGGCTTCATCTTCACAGTATAGTTGATGCAAGATCCACTAAAAATCTATCTAAGAGATACTTCAGAGAGTCTGTCTAGATTATATACATCTCAGTAGTAAGTTTTAAGATTTAGAAGGTATCATTCTAACTTTTTTTTTTCCTTTTTATTTGTAGATGGCTGACTTTTTTTGCCTTTGCGGACGGGACTCAACTTGTAAATGACAAGCTAGAGACTCAAGAAGATGTGCAGATTTCTTCTCTTATTTTCGAGCCTCCTACTATAGAGGTCTCCTATAAGGCTGTGCTAGTTGGAAGAAAAAGTTATGGTAAAAATTTCTCAGGTAGAGAAACCTGAGGGTCGGAAGAAATGGGCCCTAAACAAAGACTCGAATGCTAAAGAATTATGCAAGGAGGTCTTCATTAAGCAACCAAAGCTAACCGGATGTCCGAACATGAGGTCCTGAATCCTACAAAAGATGAAGCCTCCGAGCATCCTAAATGCATAAGTAAAGGACCATTATGCTGAGTCTTTATGTTTCTTGATCCGAACCTGAGGGCACGTGATCGGCACTAGGGATTAGGAAAGCATAAGGCTTTTAAAACCCATAGTAAGCCTTAAAGAAATTTACAATAAAATATAGGCAATAATTAAATAAAATTCTTAAATAAAATAAATAAAACAAATAACATAATATCCAAAACATAATCTTAAATGAAACATAATAATTAACATTAATACAAATCTTTAATACAGGTAATAATCCATAAAATATAACATAACAATTAACTACTACTTCTACAGTGTTCTAGATTTCAAATACATAATAATACATGTTATATAGACCTACATAGAATAACCAGAGAAGAAGAAACCCGACGTAAAACAGGTGGACTAACTGAAGACTTCCGAGATCCTGAAAAAAATAATTAAAGGGAGTTAAACTTCACTGAGTTAGTTAATAAAAGAAATGTACGTAGTGTGAAAATCTCCTTTAAAAATATATTTTTATGAAAATATATAATTTATAAATTTAAAACATTCGATTTATTAAAATCCTCTTTTATCGAAACAAAGTATTTGAAATCATAAAATACTATATAAATATAATAAATTTTCTTAGATCATTTTCATAAGAAAACTAGGTAGAACCTTATTCCATAATTCTAATAGTTTTTCGACTTTTTTATCATTCAAAGACTACCAGTTCTCAAAAGCAAAGCATCCACTAAGCTATCAGCGGCAGTCAAATCATTTAAACCAATATTTACTGGCGGTTCCCAAGAGCAAAGTATCACCAAGCCTTATATACAATCTCACAAAATCATGCCCAAGAGCAAAGTATCACCAAGCCTTATATACAATCTCATGAAATCATGCCCAAGAACAAAACATCACTGAGCCTTATAATCACCAACACTCACTCTCAATCCTACTGGTGCACACACGGTCTTGATAAAACCCATCAGGTAGCCCGTTCTACTATAGTTCATTTTAAAATAAATAAAAGTAAATAAAACAAGAAATATTACAATAAAAGAAAATAAAATAACAATTAACTAATCATATGAAAATTTAATATAAATATATTTATATAACCATAGCAAATAATAGGAGAATTTAATCCAAGCATTTTTCAATATAATAATATAATTCTTTTATTAATTCTCCCTTTTTTTTCATAATCAATGAATTTAGATTTTAATATAAAATATCCTACACACAGTTCAGTTATTAACTTACAGGTTGAATGCACTTTTTTATGCAGTCGCACTAGACCCTGACTTGTCGACTCGACTAGAGGCGTGGCTAAAGAAAATAAATAATAAAAAAATGGAATTAAAAATAGAAATCCTATAAATTCTAAATTTCTAAAGAGAGACTCAATTTAGAATATGACTTTACTAAACTCGACCCGATGTCACATTTTACGAAAAATCTATTGAAAATTCGGTAGAGTCTTCTCTGTAAAATGAACATCTCTCTACAAAAGTAGGGTCAATCATACACAGAAAAATACTTCAAATACCAACAACTCCAAATCTCAGACTGGGCCTCGAACTACACTTTATTCCCAACTGAGGATCAATTTCACAAATCACAATTTATAAACAATAAATTTCCATTTAAATATCGAAATTAATTTACTTACACAATAAAAGCATAAAAGATATTTATTTATAAAATAAATAATAAAATCCACATTAATAATCAAATTATATTATAAAAGCTATTATTCTAATTTTTGAAATTAAATAGCAGTTAATTATCGATGACCATTTAAATTATTCAATTATATAATTAAGCAACCAAAAACTCATTTAAATCTTAAAAATCATAAATACAATTTTTATTCAGATATTATTCTGATAATTACTAATAATTAGCTAGAAATAGGAATTAGTTCATAAAAATTATTTTAATATTATTTGTTACTAAAAAATTATCCAAAACATAATAATTCACAATAATTTCAATTAAAATATAAAATTTACTAAGTTTTCCAAAAATTCATTTTCGACATAAACATTCAGAAATTTATAATAAAAATTCGGTACATAATTTTATTAAACTTCTTTAATAAAACTTACTTAAAATAATTAATAGAATTTATCAAAAATATAAAATTTTCTGAGCTCAGGAATAGTGTCATGAACAGTAACCCGAGACCCCGGGAATTAAAAAAATTCATAAAAATTATTTTCGAAAACCTTGAAACATCCACATTAATCTGTTTAAAAGAATTGATATCAAATAAAATCAAATTGACATTCAAATTCACAATTAAACGAAAAATACCTAAAATTAAATTTTAAGAAATTAGAGTTGTTGCCGATTGAATTTCTTGAAATCGATTGAGGATTATCAAAGTCTGAGTCAAGAGCTTCGATTTTAGCCTAAGCTTGGCTGGAATGCTCACCAGAATCGCACTGGCCTTCACTCCCACTTTCCGGCCAAACCAAGAGATCGCGCACGAGGAGGATGACTAGACGGTGGCTGCTGCAGCTAGGTGTGGCAGACGATGGGGCGACGGCATGGAGAGGGTGGTTTAACGTGCTACTGGTGGCATGGTGGTGCGCTGGGGTGGCTAACCGAACCGAAGAAAAGGAAGAAGAAAACGGGAAGGAGGAAAAAGAAGAAAGGAAATAAGGAAAAAAAAGAAAAGAAAGGAAAGAAAAAGGAGGGAAGCGAAAAGAAAAAATGGAGAAAAAAATAATAAAATTCAAATAAAAGTTATATATTTAATTTATTAATATTTCAATAACTATAATTTAAATTTACTTATTAAAATTCCTAATTTAATTAAATAATAATAATAATAATAATAATAATAATAATAATAATAATAATAATAATAATAATGGTGCCATACTTAATGAAATAAATAATAACACCCGAATTTTATTTAATTTCACAAATAATCAAATATCACAATTTAATAAAATATTATAAAATAAAAATAATTATTAGCATTGCAAATATCATAATTTAAATTTTCTAATTTAATTTATGAAAACTTAGATTATTACACTGCGATTTCCTGAAGACATCTAGCGCTGGAAAAATGTGGATATGGAGCTATACAATGCCATGATCGGGCACTCGTTGGAGGTAACCATCTTCCACTCTGTTTAATTTGTGTTTATGAGTTCCTAAGTTGATGATGCTTGTCTTTCTCTTTTTTTCCTTTTTTCAGATGACTCAAGCTTTGCTGTTTGCAAAGGAAAACTATTATTATCTTAAGAGCCAGTAGAATTTAAAGGAGATAAAGGTTAGCTCCATAGCCATCAATTTTGAAAAGAAATTAGAGAAGGCGAAGGCGGCATTGGAGCTCTGTCAAACCAAGCATGCAAAGGTGAGAACTAAGGTTGAGGTGAGCCAAAAGAGGGTGGAGGAGTTGGAGCACAACCAAACTCAACTTACAACAAAGATTGAAGGGCAGGATTCTCGAATTACGACTTTAAAGGAGAAACTAGCTGGAGCTAAGAAATCCCATGAATATGATAAATGAAGCTATCAGAATATGGTTATGGGGTTTCTCAAAGCCTATAAGTCTGAATTTCGGAGAGTTTTGCTCACTCAAAACCCAAATTTGGACTTTACAAACCTAGATAAAATAACGCATGCCTATTTGGACAGACTAGCTGTCAAAGACGATGCTAAGAGCAAGGCTTCTTCCAAGCAGTCGAAGAATCCTAAAAAATCAACCAAGATTACTACCAATAAATCATCTACTAAGTAACCAAAGGATTTGAGGCTTGCTGAGGAGATGTTTGCTAGTGTTGTCTCCGCTAAACCCAATCTAGCCTCTATGTTAGAGTCTCGAGATGCGAGTCTCCCTTTTTCTGAGCTTCCCGATATTCAATTGTAAATTACTTAGTTAATAATTTTTATTTTATTTTTGGAATACTCTATAATACAAAATTTCCATTGATAAATGAAGTATTTTATTTTTCAAAAATTCTAAGTACATTTATTGATAATATCTTCAGAGACTATCCAAGTTTGAATATAGACGCAACTATTTTCCTTGTCTATCTTTGATCTTGTATGCCCCCTTAGTTGTCTTCTCGTTGACTTTATAAGGACCTTCCTAGTTAGGTCCGAGCTTGCCTGTGCCAGAGTTGCCTTTGCTAATGTCAGCTCTTTTAAGTACTCAATTTTCGACTTTAAAGTATTTAGGCCGGATGTGTTGATTGTGATATTTGATGACCCTCTGCCTTTGAGCTTTTATGATAATAAATGCCTAATCTCTCCTCTTTCCAAGTAAGTACAAACATATCCGAGTGTTGATGTTATTGAATTTTTTATCTAAATCCTAGTTGACTCGGTAACTTGTTGATCCAATCTCTACCAGGATTACTGCATCCATCCCATAAGTTAGTCTGAAGGGCGTTTCTCTAGTGGGGGTTTTGGGTGTAGTCCTATAGGCCCAGACAACGTTGTTGCGTTTTTCAATCTAGTTCCCTTTCTTTTAGTTAAGTCTTTTCTTTAGCCCTTGCATGATGATTCTATTAGTGACCTCTGTCTATTTATTTATTTACGGATGAGCTACTGAGGTAAACCGGAGCTTTATTCTGAGATCTTAACAAAACTTTCTGAAATTCTCATTGTCAAAATATTTCCTATTGTATGTTATTAAAGTATATGGTTTTCCGAACCTGCAAATTTTTTCTTTCAAGAAAAAGTGCTGGATCTGGGCTTCAGTGATGTTGGTACAACCTTAACTTTTATCCACTTAGTGAAGTGGTTTATACCCACGATTAGGACCTTCTTCTAGGAGATTGAGGTAGGAAAAGGACCCAGGATGTCCATCCCCTATACTGCGAAAGGCTAAGGGCTCCCAATCGAATGTTGAGGATTAGAAGGCTTATAGCTGAAGTGGGTAAATTATTGACATTTGTGGCATTCTTGAGTTAGTTTTTGAGCATCTCGAGACATGGTAGGCCAATAGTATCCCTGTAGTAACACCTTTCTGAACAATGAATGATGAGCTTTATATGCTTCATAAATTCCTTTATGGATTTTCTTAATCATGTAATTTCCTTCTTCTGGTGATACACATTTAGACCATGAGTGTAAGAGAGACCTTCTATAGAGTTCCCTATGGCGAATGGAGTAGTGTGCAGCCTTTATCTTCAACTTTCGAGCTTTCAACTTGTCTTCTGTAAGTACCTTATGTTCAAGATATTGAATGATCAGTTTCATCCATTATGCTACTTCCTGTGTGTCCATGATCTCTGGGTCCTTAGTACTTGGCTTTATTATTGCTTCAGTGAGCTCGAGTTTTTTAAATGTCTAACTATATTTAACCATTGATTTGTCTAGTAGATTAGCTTCAGAATTTTTGCTTCTAGGGATTTGGATGATCTCCCATTGTCCCCCCTCCTGCTCAAGCTTCTTCAGGAGCTGTCTGACTTTCTCGACATACTTGGGAATTCTTGGGTCCTTAATTTAGAATGTCCCTTAAATTTAGTTTACTACCAGTTGTGAATCTAAGTATATTTTGAGATGCTCGGCTTTGACCTTGGTAGCTAACTCTAACCCTGTGATGAGTACTTCATACTCGGTTGCATTGTTAGTGGCATTGTACTTTATTTGGACTACATATCTGATAGTGACTTTGTGTGGCCCTTTGAGAATGATTCCAATACCGAATCCTTGGATGGATGAAGCTCCATCAATATAGAGCTTCCATTCGACACATTTAAAAGGAGCAAGATCTCCTACCATCATTTTTTGTACAAAGTCTGCTAAGGTCTGGGCATTTATCTGTTGCCGAGGTTTATAGATGATGTCAAATTCCCTGAGCAATATTAACCATTGAACTAGTCTGCCAAATGTCTCAAGTCGTTGTAAGATTATTTTTAGAGAGAAACTAAATCTTACAATGATTTAATGGGCTTGAAAATAGTCCTGGAGTTTGCAAGACATGTGAACGACAGCCATAACTAACTTTTCCAGTTTAGGATATCAAATTTATAAACCTTTGAGTATCTTGCAGATGTAGTATATTGAACTTTGTTAACTTCCTTCTTACTTTACTAGTATTGAAGCAATTGACTCCTGACCAATAGAAAGGTATAGATATAGTATTTCTCTAGGAATTAGCCTACTGAGTAAAGGTGGTAAGGAAAGGAATTTTTTAATGTCTTCAAAAGCTGCCTGACATTCTTCATTCCATACAAACTTCTTAAAATTTTTCAAGGCTCAGAAAAGTGATAGACATCGCTTGGGTAAACAAGAGATGAAAAGCCCTAAGGCTGTTATTCTACCATTTAGTTTCTACAGCTCGTTGATTGTTGTTAGAGCTTTCATTTTAAGAATGGCCTCCATCTTCTCTGAGTGAGCTTCAATTCCCCTATGGGTTGTTATGAATCCCAGGAATTTTCCTGCCTTTACTCCAAAAACAAACTTCTCTGGATGTAGCTTGATCTGGAATTGGTTCAATGTTTGAAGGGTTTGGTCGATGTCATTAGAATTCCGCTCTAGATGTTGGCTCTTAATGATGATGTTGTCCATATTTACCTCCATGTTCTTTCCAATTTGATCCTGAAACACATGGTTCATTAGCCTTTGATATATTGCTCTGGCATTCTTTAGCCCAAAGGGCATAAATTTGTAGCAATAAAAACCTTCATGGGTGATGAATGATGTCTTTTCCTAATCTTCTTTCTTCATTGGTATCTTATGGTACCCTTGTGCAGCATCCATGAAGCTATATAAGCAATGACCGACAATGGAGTCTACCAGTTAATCTATCATTGGCAATGGATAGTTATCTTTAGGACGTGCTCTGTTGAGGTTGGTATAATCCACACACACCATGTATTTGCCATTGGACTTTTTCACCAAAACCACATTAGCCACCCATTCTAGGTGTGTGACTTCTTTGATAAATCCAACTTCCAATCACTTTTTTGTTTCTTTTATCTTTTGTCTTTCATACGTGAAGGTCCTCTTTTTCTAAATGACTAGCTTGACTCCTTGTTTGATGTTCAAACTAGGTGAGGCAATTTGAGGATCTACTCTAGTGATTTCAGATGCTTGAGAGTCAAAGCTACCTGAGTGTTTAATGAGGACCTCGCTTATTCCGTGCTTAACTTTGCTATTGAGATCATTGTCGATCCTTAGCGTCTTTCCATTAGTGATCTATAATGTTTGAACTTCATCAACTGGCTCAGGCTTAGCTTCTTTTTTCTCCATTTCCCAAGATTCCAAGGGGAATGCCTCCATCTAAGGTTTAACTGCTATCTGGTAGCATTTCCTGGTCATATGTTGATCCCTATGAATTGTTAGGACTTGGCCTTCAATGGGAATCTTTATGGTTAAACTCTGGATACTTGTGATTGCATCGATCTTGTAAAGTACTAGTCAGCCTATGATGTTGTTGTATGCGAGCGGGAGATCCACCATGTTGAACTGAGCCTTAACCCCTTTCATTTCTCTAGTATGTTGGTCTCTAAATTCTAAACTCAGCTCTACTAATCTTATTGGTTATGTAGTTCCTTTACAAAAGCTTGTAACGGGATTCTGAATAGCTTTTAAATCAGTAACAGAACCTCTTATTGCTTTGTAGGCAGTCCAAGAGAGTGTGTTGACGGTGCTCTCTTCATCGATTAACAATCTTTTCACCAAGTAATTATTGATGAAAGCGCTTACTACCAGTGCATCATTGTGAGGGTGCTGAACATGTTTCCCATCTTTCGAACTAAACATGATAGTCTGCTTTTTCTCAAAGGTGAACCCTTCTTCTCTGTGGAATCTCTTAGGCCTCTTCTTCGTGACTTCTCCTTCGATAATCATGTTAATAATGCTAGCTAGTTCATTCTGAGCTTTTTTTGGTTTCAAGCTATCCTTGTTTTGACCATTCGAATTTCTGCTCCCTCTAGATGTATTGGTGAAGTTACTGAGTTTACTATTCTGTATTAATCTTTCTATGGCATTCTTTAATTCTCGGCATGCCTCAGTTTTATGCTTATAATTATTGTGATAATGATAGTAGTACATTTTATCCTGCATGGCTCTCCTTGTCGAACTTAGTCTTCTAGTTGGAGTAATGCCCACACCATTTTGCCTAACCCACGTTAGGATCCTGGATCTGGAGGTATTTAGTGGCATATATTTCTCAGCCTCCTTCTTAAATCCTTCAATCAGTTTTTGAAAGTTTAACTACTAGAAGCTCGACCTTCTAAGTCTTGACCTTTCATCTCTCTTAGCAGGTGCTTTCTCGTCATCTCTTCGCATCCTCCTATCTTTGTCCATCTTTATCATCTTGATTGTCATTGTCATTACCTCAATGAAGGTGCTAAGTTCTTTTGTCATTATCTCATCTTTGAGCTTTCTGAGTCGAGTCCTATTCTTTAAAGCCTCTATAACTACCTTTTCAACCAGACTTTCAATCTACATGTATTGAATTGATCCAAATAGCTTCATAGTGATTCAGTGACCTCCTATTAGCACATCTAGAGATCAATAATATTTTTGGCTAGAGGGACGTTGGTAATAAATCGAGTTTAGAATTTCTTGATTAAATCTTTGAAGGAGGAGATAGAATTCTTAAGGAGTCGATGGAACCACTTTTTAGCATTCTTGAGAGTGTACTTAGAAAGACTCTACACATAATTCTGTCATTCACATTTTGGAGTAACATCCTGGTTCTAAACGAGGATATATGGTTAATTGGATCTTCGGTTCCATCAAACTAATCTAACCGCGACATTCTAAATTTGGTTGAAATTTTCATCCGGATTATTCTGCTTATATAGGGCGTCTTCCCTTCCATAATGCATTCATCTTCTTTCCTCGACCTAGTTGAACTTTATGCATGACCTCTTCAACCTTTTGGGCTAACTTTGAATCGTCAATGATCGGGATTATCGAGTTGGATTCTCCTTTTGGAGCTTTATACTTTTCTTTGTTTCCTCCAGATACTACCGGAGCTACTGCCAGTGGCGTTATATTATTTTTGTGTGAGTTATTCTGGGATTGCCGCTTTGAATCAGGGCACTCAATTATTATTGCATCAGGGTCATATAGGTTTAAATGTTTTGAATCATTGCTTCTTTGCTTATTGGGGATAGGCTAAGTGTTTGAGCTACTGTGTTTAGGTTAGGTGTGTTCATGGCAGGTGTTTCCAATAGGTTCAAAAAAGGTATAGAAGGTATAGGTCTATTATGGCGTTGAAGAGAAGCATAGTAAAGGAGGTTAGTTCCAAGAGCTGGCCACCCTTGAGTATTACCAGGTGGCATGTATGTACCAGTCAGAGCCTGAGATAAAGGTCCGATATGTTGAAAGGGGGGCTGACGAGATTATTATCTGAGTAGGTAATGACAAGTTGATTGGAGGAATGGGAGCAAATGGGTTGATGTGTGTGTCGGGAGTTAAGATTAGTGGTGGACTGGAAGTCATGATGTCAAGTCTCGATTGGTAGATGCTTAAATGATTTTTAACTCAAGAGTTTTCCACAGACGGTGCTACTTGATAACTCGTTTCCAAAACTCTTAAGCTGAAACCCTACAAGTGATCAACTAAGGGCAAGGTGAAAGGTGGGGATAATTCTCACAAATCCTTTTATGCCTAAGTCAGAAAATCTAAAGAGATAGAGTTTATAGAAATAAATAGAGCAATGAGTATAAGAGAATAGAATGATTAAAAATGAAGGATGTGAGATCTTATTTATAGGGATAATGATGCTCAAACCTAAAAGAAATAAGATTTTTTTTTTTTTATGAAAATCATATGCCTATTAGAAGAATGTTTCTTTATATCTGAAAGTCTCCTTAATTGAGAATTTTTTTCTATTTATCTTAGGTGTCTTTCTCCTACAAGCAACTCTATATAGAAAAATAAAAAACTTAATTAAATAGAAATATGCATATAGAGAATTGGTCATAATGATTTTAAAAAAAAAAAAGAAAATTAAAAGAAGAATTATCAAATCAAATAGATCCTTAATAACGTTTCATATATATATATATATATATATATATATATTACTCGATGCTTTGCCATATGGAAGACTCCAATCATATTGGATTTTCAATGATAGAGTCACCCTCGTACAACAGCGAAATGAATAAAAATTGATAGTCTTGTCTGGTATTGCCCATTGCATATATAATTTTATTCATATAAAATTGTCAAATATCAAACAACCCATTTGCAAATTATTAGTTATGAAGTGTACCTTTCAGTGTTTACTTTTAGAAAATTACACTTTGATTCATATGTTTCTCAAAATATTCAATTTAAACCTTAATTTAATAAACTACATGTTTGTTGTTAAATTAACTATTATTCAAAGTTAGAGGTAAAATAAACAAGTTAAGGGCTAATTCAACCTCTGACTTTTTAAGAAGAGCTGCACTAATTTGATAGTAAGCTAAAAAAAAAAAATTATATCTACAAATATGAGCTACCTAGGGATGAAAGTAGTATTTTTGAATGTATAGAGACTAAAGTGTCAAATACACTAAACCTTAAAGACTTGGTTGTAATTTTCATTTTAAATGGATAAAATAAAATGATAATGCAGGTCTTTCCCAGTAGTTAGTGGACAAAAATAAACATGAAAAACAAATAATTAAACATATAGCTTCATAATAAATGTTTGCTCACGGTCACTATTTAATTGTGAATTGTGCAAGGTTCCCCCACCCGGTTCAAGTGGCAAAGGAGAACCATGACTTTTATATCATCGGTTTAAGTCCTACGAGCATATAGAAATGTTTGAGTTATTTATTTTGGGCTAAATCATTTTAATTATAGGGTTAGTTTTTTTTGGGAGATGTTGAGATCCGTCCTCCTTTTTCCTTCCATTTCCTATATAAAAAAAAAATTGTGCAAGGTTGAGCAAAAATTAAAGTTAAAGTTGAAGATTGAATATTCAAATGATAAAAAGTTTTTTTTCTTTTTTTATGACATTAAAAGTTATCAGTTCGACACTTGATTACTATAAAGATATAATTTTTCACTTGTTTAGAATAAAAATTGAAATCAAAACTAATAATATATTGTTGTTTTTAAAAGTTAAAATTTGAACTAATCCAACTTTAATAATACGTATGTATATATATATATAATTTTTTTAAAAAAAAAAGTCGAGTTGAGAATTTTAGAAATAAAATAAAAATGGGTGAGTTTGAAAAACGGAATGAAGGGATTGAAAAGGGCTAAGTTTGACATTGAGATTAAAAGTACAAATAAATTTGCCTATAGGCTTAGGCTTACATCATCATATGATGATTGCACAGCAAGTTGACGTATTAACAAGTTTGGAATATATAATTTAACGTTTAGTTGTCAATGCCTAATTTTTTTAAAAATAAAAAATAAAAAAAAATTAGAGGTTTGGATGGGCTGTATAAATATAGTCAAGAAAAGCTTAGAGAGAGGCATTGAGCTGAATTAGAGTCTATAAAAGCATCATTTGTATGAAATAGAGTTGTTGGTTGTGGTACGAATGGATAACAAGGTATGCATCAACATGTATGTATATAGTTTACTACTTATATTAGCTTATAGATGCTTATTTCTTTGTACATTAATAACATTTGCAGAAGATAGTGTTGCGTGTTAGCATCAATTGCATTAAATGCAAGACGGAGGTCCTAAAATCTGTTGCCAAACTTCAAGGTCATTACTTTATTTATTTCTTAGTCTTGGGGGAGGGGTAGGATATCCAACCTCTCTTTTCTATAATGTTAATTTTCATACCAAGGTATTGATTTTGATTGAATCAGGTATTAATCAGGTAAGTGTTAACAGTGAGAAGGGAGAATTGACAGTGATTGGAAATGTGGATCCGGTGGTTTTGACCAAACAGCTGAGGAAGAATAAGAAAGCGGCACACATCATTAGTGTCGGACCACACAAGAAAGATGATGAAAAATTACAACAGATACTTAAACCTTTGCCTATTCGTTGCGGGGAATGCCAACTCGTTGCTGTTGGAATTGCTCCTCATTATCAACCTCCACTTTGCCCTTTTCTTTAATTAATTAGGATATCTCGTTTTGTGTGTTGTGTGTCATGTATTTATTTTCATTTTCTTATCAAAATAAATTAACTTTCTACTGCTAACCTATTCCGCCATGCCATACTAATTCCTTCCTTATACTAACTGCTACATATGCTGCCATTAGGGCTATGGCTGTTCCAAACCGTTTGAAAAATGCAAATTCTTTGAATCTAACTTGAAAGTTAGAAAATTTAAAAATAAATTCTTCCTATCCAATTCAAAAATTTAGAGTAATTCAGAGCAGATATTCAAAGTAAACGAATATTTTAAAATAATTATATATATCCATTTTTAAAAGTTTTATTTTCATATTTATATTTTAATAATTTTTTAACTTGAACATATAAAATAAGATGATTGTAAATTTCAGTATAAAATTTTATTTTATGCTTTATATATATATATATATATATATATTGAAAATTAACTATAAAAATATTTAATTGATGAGTGTATTTATTTTATTTTAAATAATTAATTAATTAGTATTTAAAATGCTAAATATTATACGTTAAATTTTAATAATAAATTATCTAAAATAAATTATTTAAATATAATTAATTATTAAAATGATATTAAATTTTTACTTATAACACATATTATAGATTTCCAATATTATCAAGTATTAATTATTAACCATATATATATATATATATATATTAAAAAATCGGTTCTTATTTCTATTTTTCGGTTTGAAGTAGTTCGAGACAATTTGGTTCTGTTCTCAGTTTGGGGAACTTATGTTCTCCGGACTCATTCCAATAAATATTTTCGAGACGGTTTAGTTTGAAGAAAATAAAATGGTCAACGAATATTTTCGATTCTAAAGATTTTCAGTTCGATTTTTCGGGATGGTTCGAGTTCTCTAGGAGCTGTGCACAGCCCTAACTACCACTTTCACTCTATAAAGCACTGACATTTCAAATAGGATGGAGTATCCGTGTCGAACACTTTTCGAACACCAACAGGAATCTGACACGACTAGACACTTGTCATATTATTTTATTTTTTTACTCTTTCAAACACGGGAAGGACAGGGCTAGAACACGGGGAGGACACAACAGGATACTTTTAGGATATGGTGGGATACTTTTTAGTTCCATTTTTTGTAGAATTTAATTTAATTAATAATTTTAATCAATAATTTAATTTAATTTATTTATTAATAATTCAATTATTGATATTTTGATTTAATTTATTTAACATTTAATTTAATATTATATTTAATTGACCACTTTTTATGTTTGCTTTATATACGATAATGATAAATAACTAATTAAATGATTATATTAAATGTTTAAATTTAATGAAATTTCTATTTTATCACATTAGTTTTTTTTTTTTAATAAATCATCTTTATATAATGAAAAATAATATACATTTTATATATATATATATATAACATATTTTAAAAATTACTATATCACTATATCGATGTTATATCGTATTCTTATTCCGTGTACGTGTCCTTTCGTTTTAGCTTCCACCCTGCTCATTTTGCGCTCATTTTTCTTTCACTGGTCATTACACACCACCCTCAACTACTACTATATTTTTACATAATATATGTCGATGTCAAGACAACACAACACAAGACAATAGTATCAAATGTACTTTTTTTGAGTTGGCGGTGAACAATAATTAATCCTATATAGAAAATTTTAGAGAGAACATTAGGTTGGTTGGTTTACTTATTAGAGTTAATTATTATAATTAAACATCCCTCAATTTTTATTTGTTATAATTATACTATGCCATCTTAGTTTGTGTTTTCATTTATTAATTCAAATGTCTCTATATTTTTAGCCTACAACCAGCAGGAGTGCGCAGAAAAAATAAAGAATCAAATAATCTAATCGAACTGAGAGTTAAGTTTTAGTTGGACATTTTTCATAATTAAAATTTTCAGTTATAACTGAATTGAGATATATGTATCTATATACATAAACTCGTTTGAGCTAGATGTTCGGCTTGATAAAAATTTTATTTGAACTTGCATACTAAACTCGTTTAATAAACGAATCAAATTTAAACTATACAAACCTCGACTTAAGAAGCTTATGAATAATCTTGAATAAAAACTCGTAAGTTAGCTTGTAATTTTAATGTTTAGCAATTTAATTTTAGATATATAATATATAAATTCATATTATAAAAAATATTTTAAAAAATATATTATTAGAATAAAATCATAATTTTTATTAAATATATTGTAATTTATTTAATAAATAATTTTTTAAAATTTG
Organism: Mallotus nudiflorus; assembly: GCA_947683625.1. Taxonomy (NCBI): domain Eukaryota; kingdom Viridiplantae; phylum Streptophyta; class Magnoliopsida; order Malpighiales; family Euphorbiaceae; genus Mallotus; species Mallotus nudiflorus. The sequence goes on along the minus strand of CANTUR010000219.1, from coordinate 2,746,264 downwards.
TGAATTTATAATTTTAATTTATAATTTATATTTTTTTAAATTTCTTTAAACTCATTTAAGTTCACGAACAGCTCGTGAACACCATGTACAACATTAAGTTCGACTCATTTATAAATGAACCAAGCTTAAACTAAACAAAACTCAACTGGATTACACCTTATATATATATATATATATATATATATATATATATATATATAAACTCAAGTAGGTATTTGTCTTAATGGTTGGATGTGTTTTGAAAGAGCCTAGAGGCCATGGTTTGAATCAAACCATCCTTTACACTTTATATTTTTTAAGATTTTGTTAAGAAAATGTAAACAAAACTAAGAAATGATGTTGGCGAGGATTGATCGCACAAACCACCAAAACACTTGTAATTGTTTGCATATTTTGGTTATTTTATTTATTTTATATTAATATTCGTTAATCGAAAACTGACCACCCAACCGAGTAAAATATCGATTCATAGTTTCTACATTGATAAAAATTGTCGGTTCGGTGTCTAACCGATACACACCCCTATCAACCACTATCTCATTCTATATATATATATATTACTCCCCCAGCTAGGCACTTCTTGTAGTTGTAGAGACAAACATTGACATAGAATTTACCATGAGCTTCTTTTGGTTAAATAAGGAAAAAAATTATATATACACTCCTACAACATACACTTTTGTACTTTGCTCATTTTTCTTTACATAAGCTGCTTACATGCGTGTATATATTTTAATATGTAAACCGGCAGTAAAAATGTGTTATGAATATAAGGCAAGGCACTGGCATAGTGAAGAGATATAAAGTGAATAAATTCATCAATTGATATACATAAACATAAGCCAACAACCATCTATATCAACTAAATGGGAATTATTCTCATTTAAGTTTGATCTTGAATTTAGATCCCAATATATTCAATTGCATCAAATTAGATATTGAGAGATTTTTACTGCATTTATAATTTTTCTTGGATCAAACCAGATTAATTAGATTTTAGTAGATAAAAAATTAATCAAAATGCTAAAGTAAATATGAGTTGCATTAATATAATTTGGATACTTTGTTTTTGTCAGATATATAATTAGGATACTTGTACATCACAAAAGTAACAAGTGTTCATAGTTGCATTAGCTGCAAAAATAAAATGTTCAATGTAATACCCTACATATATATATATATATATATATATATATATAATTATTTTAATATTAAGGGACACATTTTTCTCGAGAAGTACTATTAATAGTTAATTTGCATTATATTAAAGTATAAAATTTTGTTAACATTATATTTTAGGATAAATATTAATTTAAATGTGCATATCTATTCACATGTGTATATATATATATATACATTAGTTTATATTATAGTATATATAAGTATATGTATATATATATATATATATATATATATATATATATATATATAAGTATATGTATGTTTTGAGGAGGAAGAAGGCAGAACCGAGCTCCCTCCTCCCCACCTTCGCGAATCCTTCGACCACCACCGTCACTGCGCCTCCCCCACCTCCGGCCGCCGTCTGCTACTCCCTCTTCCTTCTCCCTCGCCTCCGCCCACCTGCAGAGCCGCCGGAAGCTACTGGAAAGAAGAAAGCCGAGAGTTTTGCTCTAACTCACCCAAGCTTCGTCCGGCCACCATTTTCCTCCATTCCGGTGCCAATCTCCTCCCCTTGCACCGGTGAGGCTTAATCTAACCTTTGTTTAAGCTTTGATCATGAATTGATTGAGTTTTGGTTGATTTTCAGTTTGTGAACTCTAGGGTTTCGAAATTTTTTTAACTTAATCTAGCTTGATTCATGCAAACTCCCTTTACAAATGTGATTCCTAGTAGCTTAATCTACCTCTAGGAATTTTTGTATAATTTTTGGAATTTATTTTCATTTTTGGTGAATTTTGGATATTTAAATAATTTTTTTAGGAATTTTCGGGAATTAATTATAAAAATGGCATATAATAATGATAATTGACATTTTGGTGATATTAAGTGTTGAAATTAATTTTAGGGTAAGGTAGATAATTTTAAGAAGATTATACAATTTTTTTTTTGGAATTTTTATACATTATGTCAAAATTAAATAATTAGGCTAATTTTTGGAATTTTGGTTAAAAAGGTTATGAAACTTGATAAATGAGGTTATTAGTGAAAAATATGAATTTTAGAACTCAAATCATAATTTTTGAGATTTTTATACTATTTTTATAAATATATTTGAGTTTATGCCAAAATTTGATTTTTAGAGTAAATAATATTTTTGGGAGAAAATTTGTTGGTTAACTAAATGTTTTAATTATATTAAGAAAATGTATCTTGAGGAAATGAATTTTTGACATGATTAAATAATTTTAAGGAATTATTTTCAGTATTAAAAAACTCATTAAGTAAATTATGTATTTTAGGGGGGTAAAAATGTAATTTTACACTAAATATGATAAATATATATTTTAATTAGTTTTATTAATAATAAAAGGGTTTAGATAATTTTTATAAATTAATTGACATAATTTCCTAGGTAATGTAAATTTTGATTATCAAATTCCCAATATACATATATATACATATAATACATTGCACTAGTTTTAATTTGGGCTATAATTATAATTTTAATATGATTGGAATACAAATTTAATTGCTCAATTTTGAATAATGGAGATTTTGTATAATTTTTATCTATTCTAGTATGCATGTATGCGATATATGTATTTAAGGAACACATATTATTAATTTTTGATATTGTATTTGAGTTGTGATCTCGGTCGGGGCCAATTGTGTTTTGGGAGCCCGACTCGAGTGTGAATGGTTTTGGAATTAGAAGTGCATTTTCTATGCAGGTCTGACTCTACTTTTGGTAGAGAGATGTCCGTTTTACAGAGGAGACTCTGCCGAAATTTCGGTAGATTTTCTCGTAAAACGTGATATTTGTAAAATTTCCTACCGTTACTTAGGTTAACTACTGTCTGTCGAGTCTCGTCCGGTTTTCATCGAGTCAGTCTGGAATTTTATTATTTTGCTGATTCCTGATTTCGATTCCTTAGTCATGTTTTAAAAAGTTGATTCATTGTTTTCATTTAGAGCATATCGGAGCAGAAGCCGTGAGGCCGAGGCAGACGCGTGGTCGCCAGCCTTCGCATTCATCCTGTAAGTCAATAAAATGATCTGTGCGTATGTTTGTTTAAAGAATGCATGCGCTCGTATTTCTATTATATTAATCATATGATTTATTTAATTTAATGCTATCATTTACGATTTAAATGCAAATTATTTATTTAAAATCGATTTGAGGAATTTTGGTAGAACGAGCTACCTGGTGGGCCTCACCAGGACTATGTGCACATGGTAGAGATTGAGAGATGGATCCGATAACTGTATGATTGATGAATGTTAAACTGGGACGGGTGCCTCGGTAGATGCCTTTGCTCTCGGGGACCGCCAGTGATTGGAAAGTCAATGATGGACTGGGATGGGTGCCTCGGTTGATGCCTTAGCTCTCGGGGACCGCCAGAGCCATATATTTGGATTAAGTGAATGACTACGGCTTGGTGCCTCGGTTGATGCCCTTGCTCTCGGGGACCGGTAGTCTAGTTGGAATAAGTGGGCCCAGTTGGCCATTTAGACTTGGGTTTAGGGTTCTACCGAGATTTTTCCAAAGCTATACTTATATAGGTATTATAAAATATTTTCACTATAAATACATGTAGTTTCAAAAAAAAAAAAAGGTTTTCAAACCGTACAGCTCTTTTATTGACTTACTCAGTGAGGTCTGATTCCCCTCAATTTATTTTTTTCAGGAGCTTGGGAGTTCGACCTTAGACTACCTCTACGCCGGATTTCTTCTTCACCGGCTATTTTACGTAGGTCATTATAAGCTGTACTGTGTATTAATCTAGGATGCTGCAGTAGTATATGTATTGAGAATTTGTATGGTTTAACCAAATTATGTAGTTTATCTGTACGAAATACATTTATGTATATGACGTAAATTCAATTTATAATATGTTCTGTTTTTAATTAAAGTTAAAATGTGAATGGTTTTATTTTCTTTTCCCTTAGGCTTACTACGGGTTTCGGTGGCCTTATGCCTACCCATTCCCTAGTGCCGGTCACGTGCCCTCGGGTTCGGGTCGTGACATTCAAGTACATTGATAAACAACATGTTTTGACATACCATTATATCTATAATCCAAAAGTAACTCAAATTATTTAATGTCATAATCCAGCCCCAAATCATACATATGAAAAAAAATGTGGCATTCTAATTTTTTTTCTTTCCGTAAACATAAAACTTGGATAATTGTACCACAAGGAACCAAAGTACTATATATTTGTTTATTATCCAAAGTACAAAAACATCAAGTATGTGGCAACTAAAGTAACTTCTGTTAGATAGTATTAGACTTCCTCTCTATGACCATTATCCTTATCCTTTATGTTAACAGTATTGATTTATTTGTATCAATCACTTACCTTTGTGTCTTTATATATATCTCTGTACAACTATTGTTGTGATGTGATCAATATACAAAAGAAAACAATTCTTTTCTTCTCCTGTTTCATCACATGGCATCGGAGCTTGTTTAAAAAAAATGGTAGCTCAAATTGTCCTAATTTCTTCAACCTCAGCTACATCTTCTGTTTCTACACTCAATTATACTTTTACCATTAAACTAACTTCAAAAAACTTCCTTGCATGGAAAATTCAGTTTGTTCCTCTTCTCAACTTGCACCACCTAAAACAGTTGTTTCCTCCACAAATCCAAATGAAACTCTTATTAATCCTGATTATACCTCATGGTTTAAACAAGATTAGCTGCTATTATTTTGGATCCTTTCATCTTTAACTGAATAAGTATTCTCATATAAAATCGGCAGCAAAACATCATTGGAGGCATGGAGAACACTTGAAAGTGCATTTGGGGATGTGTCACAAAATCGCCAATGCCAATTGTATGTTGAACTTCAAAAGCTAAAGAAATATGACATGGATGTTACCTAATTTTTGCAAAAAGCAAAGGCTTTGTTTGATGAGTTAGCATCAATAGGTAAACTACTCTCATCTTCTGAGTTCAATGCGATCATTTATCACAATATTGAAATGGAATTCCATCCAATTGTATTTGCCCTTAACCTTCGGTCAGAACTAGTTACCTTTTCGAAACTCTATAGTCAGTTACTTTCCCATTAAATTCTACATAAAAGCATTGCCATCTCACCCTCTGCTCACGTTACTTTTCGTCTTGCCATATCCTCACCAAGACCACTTGTTGCTTATTCTCGTCCCAATTTTAACAAAAGAAAATGTCAAATTTGTAGGTATTTTAACCACACCGCCGATCGATACAAAAGATGTTATACACCTCATCAGAATGTTGTTTGGCGTCAGGCCAACTTCACTACTCACCATTCCTCCTCTTCTTTCCCAATGGGTGCATCTCCTTATCAGACACTAGTTACTGCTCATTACTCCGCTCATTATCCAACTCCACCTTTGTCACCACTACCACTCCATGTGCAGTGGATTCCAGACATGGGTGCAACAAATTGTATGACAGTGTCGCGGCATTACCTTCAACAAATCCAACCTTACACTGGCAATGATCATGTAACAATAGGTAATGGACATTCAATGTATATCTCCAACACAAGTACTGCTTTCTTCTCTTCACGAAATCATACTAAATTGATGTTTAATGAGGTTTTACATATTCCAAACTTTTCAAAATCTCTTCTTTTTAGTTCAGCATTTTGCCACTGATAATAAATGCTTATTTGAATTTCATCCTAACTTTTTTTTTGTAAAGGATAAGATGAGTAAGGACATCATGTTGCAAGATAAGATTAACAAGGGCATGTATGAATTTTCTTCTTCACAACCCCAGGCTAACATCCATACCAAATCTGCTCCCTTTGATGTTTGGCATGCACGTCTTGGCCACCCACACAAATCAGTTGTCTCCTCCATTATTAGTTAGCATAATCTTTTTGTGTCTTCTCCAATTATTTCTACCATAATTTGTTCATCTTGTCTTCTAGGCAAACTGGCCAAACTTCCTTTTGTCAATATTGATCATTGTACTACTCATCCTTTTGAAATCATTCACTTGGATGTATGGGGTCCTTCCCCAGTATAAAGTAATTTAGGTTGTCACTATTTTGTGTTATTTGTTGATGACTTTTCCCACTTTATATGGATTTTCCCATTAAAGAATAAAAGTGATGTGTTTCTTATTGAATTATTTAGTAAAACATAATTCTAGTGTCAAATTAAAGGATTCCATTCAGATTGAGGAGGGGAATTCTAAAAATTACATCCTTACTTCAAACAATAGGGAATTACTCATAGAATTGCTTGTCCTTATACTTATGAACAAAATGAACTAGCAGAAAGGAAAATTTGTTATATAATTGACACTGGCCTTATAATTCTACCTTTAAAATGCTAGTCATATGCATTCCTACATGTTTTTCTTACAATTAACCAAATGCCAAGCACAAGTCTCAAAAATAAAATTCATTTTGAAATTTTATACAATAAAAGCCCTAATTATCTTAAGTTCAAATTTTTTTGTTGCACTTTATATCCATATTTTAGACCATATAACAAAAATAAGTTCTTTTTTTGTAGTCAAGCTTATGTTTATGTTGGCAAACCACTAAATCATAGTGGACTTTATTGCTTTGATCTTTCTTCTACGCATGTTTATATTGTGCGCCATCTTGTATTTGATGAAACAAAATTTTTGTTTCACTCCGATAATGCACCTTCAATAAATTTGCCTAACTCTCCCACAACCAACCTACCTTAGATAACCGTATAGGTCCCATATGCCTTTGTTGTTGCTCCAAGCAAGAGTCCTTCTTTGTCCGTAACTCCAACACAATCAGGTATATATTCTTCTCATCCTTATCTCCACCTTCCTCTCCTCAACCCTTATCTTCTCCTAGTCCCACCACATGTCCATCACCTAATCAATCTGCTTCCCTAATGCTTACTCGAACAACCTCTTCTTCCCCTATCCCTTCTACAATAATACCTCCTGGCCTTCAACTAGTAGTTGGTCTTTCCAAATTTAATTCTTCTCCACCCACTCAACCTAAGCCTGACCGAACCCATTCAATGACTCTACGTCCTTCTACTATGTTCAAATGCTTCACTCGTCTCACCACCAAATCCATTAACTATCTTGAATATAAACCTCACATATACAATCAAGCTAGTAAGTATTATGAATGGAAAAAAGCAATGTCTAAGGAAATAAACACATTGTTGTCTACTAATACTTAGGATTTAGTTCCCAAACCTTCTAGAACTAATATCATTGCAAATAAGTGGATTTACAGGATTAAAAAAAAGTTTGACGGTTCTATTGATAGATTCAAAGCCTGCCTTATTACTGAAGGCTTTACTCAATAAGTTGGTGTCGCTATAAGGGAACTTTTAGCCCTGTTGTCAAAGCTACCCCCATCAGAACAATTCTAACTCTTGCTTCCATGCATCAATTGGATATTCGCCAAATTGACATATCAAATGTCTTTCTCCATGGCCATCTTCAGGAAATAATTTTTATGGATCAACTTACTGGTTTTATTGATCCTTTTCGGTCAGACTTTATTTTTCGCCTCAACCATTCATTATACAGTCTAAAACAAGCACCAAGGTAATGGTTTTCAAGATTAGCCACCTTTCTTCAGCACCATCACTTTATTCAATCAGAGGATGATTCATCCCTTTTTCTTTGGCATATAGGAGTTCATAATTTATACATTCTTATCTATGTTAATAATATATTCATCACTGGTTCATTTAATGCTCAAATTAATCAACTTATTATTGCTCTACATAAAGAATTTACAGTCAAAGGCTTAGGCAAGCTTCACTACTTTCTCGGCATTGAGGTATCCCATACTGATGATGGCATTCTCTTATCTTAAACATGGTATGCTCTTGATTTGATTCATCATATGGGCTTACAAACTTCTAACTCCTGCAAGTCACCCATGGCATTATCTCCAAAACTCACCAAAAACACTAGTAGCACCATCTCTAATGACACCGAATATAGAAGATTTATTGGGGCATTACAATATATTACTATCATCAGGTTGGATATTGCCTTCACTGTAAATAAACTATGCCAATTTTTGCATAACTCAATCACTCTACATTGGCAAGAATTGAAATGCCTTCTTCATTATGTTCATGGTATTACTCATTTTGGGCTTTATTTAATAAATAAATTTGCTTTGGATATTTCTTGCTATGTTGATAGTGATTAGGGTGGTGACCTCGACAACCGTCGATCCACCACAGGCTATGCCATCTTCATCGGTAACTCCTTGTGTCACGACACGAACATAGGGGCACATGACCGACACTAGGGAATAGAAAAACATAAAGCTACCGAAACCCATAGTAAGCCTTAAAAGAGCGGAATATTTAAACTTTGAAACCTTACAATAAATAATAAAATCACAATGCACATTATCAAACTAATTTTTGTCAATATAATTTAAACCATAATATCAGTGCATAAAATAAATAAACATTAGTTATATGAATAGTATCTCAGTACATAAATTATAAATACATGAAATCCCAAATAAAGTATACAGTTATACAATTTTCTCTACTACGGTACACGAAAGTAAATACAACACAACTAAGTAAACCTATGTAAAATAGCCGGTGATGAAGCTACACGGCGAAGAGAAGTAGGTCTAATAGAAAACTCCCAAACTCCTGAAAAAAATTAAATTGAGGGGAGTCAGATCTCACTGAATAAGTTAATAAAGAAATGAATGGGATTTGAAAACCTCATTAAAAATAAATTTTTATAGAAATATAATATAATATAATTTTATTCAAACCATTTGATATACATATAATAAATCCATTTTTAAAAGAGAAGAAAAAAATATTTAAATGTCTTTTTAAAATGTTTCAATATAACAATTTGATAGAACTCGATTTATAAATTTTTAACAATCATATGACTCACTTATATCCAAGACTGCCGAATCCCAAAAGCAAGGCATCACCAGGATACACAGTCGTAGTCATATCACTTAATCCAATATCACTGGCGGTGTTCGAGAACAAAGTATCACCAAACCATCAGCCTCAGTGATTTAATAAATATTAATCAAAATTATACTAGTGGTGTCCGAGAGCAAAACATCACCAAACCTTCGACCCTAGTATTTATTAAATAAACAAATATTATACTACTAGCAGTGTCTGAAAGCAAAGCATCATCAAACCATCAACCCCAGTAATATAATTAAATAATCACATATTTTACCGGTACGCACATGGTCCTATTTAAACCCATCAGGTAGCCTGTTCTACCGTGATTTATTTAAAAATAAAAGAAAATAAATAAAATAATGAAAATTACAATAAATAAAAAAATAAAATAAATCAACTATAAATTAAATCATGCAAAATCCTATGAAGAATGCCGACTAGAATCTCATAAAATTAAATTCATAAGAATTTAATATAATTTAAATTAAAAGACTTGACACTCAAATCAAATATTAACTTACAGGATAAAGGTGCTCCTCCGGCATGTCGTGTCCGACCTCGACTGGTAGACGCGACTGGAGGGACGGCTAGAAGACAAAAAAAGAAATGACAATCAGAAAATAGAAACCTAACTACTAGAGTTTCTAAGGAAGACTCGATTCGAACTCAAAATAAAAATTTTAGGATTGACCCGGTGTCACGTTTTATGAAAAATCTACTGAAAATTCGATAGAGTTTTCTCTATAAAACGGACATCCCTCTATCGAAGTAAAGTCAATCCTGCAAATAAACACACTTCAAAATTTTACAGTGGCACAACACCTCGGGTTGAGACTCCAAACTACACAATTCCCAACCGAGGTTCACCAAAAATACAAATAAGTAAATACTAAATATTAATTTAGTAAATCACCAAAAATTATAAAAATTAATAATAAATCATAATATAATTTATTTAATTTTTAAAACACTAAATAAAATTATTTTCCACCATAATTTAATAAAATTTCAAATAATAATATAATATTAATAACAATCCAACTTTCTAAATATTCAACATAATATAGTCAAATTCAAACTATAATTGCCCAAATAGTTTAAATATACTATAATATTAATTAAAAACTCATTCAAACCACAAAACAATAAATAATTTAATTTTGAATAAATTTTCAAAAATACTTAGTATTAATTAACTAAAAATAATAAATAATTTATAAAATTATTTTAATACCACATTTTATCTCAAAATTAACTAAAACATAATATTTAATTATAATATCAACAAAAACACACCATTTACCTATTATTTCAAAATTTACATAATAATAATAATTTTTTAAAAAAATTATCAAAAATTATTTTATCACTACTAAAATTACTAACATAGTATACTAACACTAATTAACTCAAATATTCAACCAAAAATAATTAATTAACCACATTAACAAAATATACATAAAACTTAAAATACCTAAATAAATATACAAAAATTCCATAAAAATCAATTTAATTAATCTAAATTAATTTTGATATACTCTTAACCAAAATTAACCTCAATTAATTTAGATCCACTAATATAAGTATAGATCAACTCAAAAATTAACCACATAATTAAAATAAAATTTCGGATAATTAGTAAATATAATAAAAATCAACAAAAATATTAAGTCAACACTAAATCAACTAAATCAACTAACAACAGCCCTAAACAACTAAAAATCAACCTGAAAAACTAACTAAAATCAACTAGAAACTAACTAAAATCAACCAGAAAACTACTACCCTGAACCCATCAACTCACCAAAAATAGAGTCAAGGGCAAAAGGAAGGCTGTTGTTACTGCTGTGTGTGACTTCAACAACTCCAGATGGCCTCCTTCAGAAGCTGCCAACGTCCAGACGAAGAGGGAGGTGCTGGTGGTCATCCGGTGGTGAGGTGTGGTAATCTAGTGGTGGGGTGTGGTGCCACCTAGAGTGAGGAAGGAGCAGGAACAGTGACAAGAAGAAGAAGAAGATGGCGGGGAGAGAGAAAGAAAAGAAGAAAAAAATTTATAGGGGAAGGGAAAAATTGATGACCAGTTGGAGGTTTTTCTTTGACCAACTCTTTTTGGTCTAAAACATATAAACCCTAATATTTTATACATGGCATTATTATTATTATTATTATTATTATTATTATTATTATTATTATTTGTACAATTATTTTAACTATATATATATATATAGTTTAAAAATATTCAGATTGTTACACCTTGGTCTCTTGGCTTGCCTAGAAATAACCAATAATAGTAAGGTCCTCAATTAAGAGTGAATATAAGGCCTTAGCAAATTCAGCTTCAGAGTTTCTTTGGCTTCACTCATTGCTTACAAAACTTGGTTTTCTACCTGTCTTATGAACTCTCTTCTATGACAATATGGGTGTAATTTACTTATCCTCCAATCCTGTGTTCCATGCAAGGACCAAACATATAGAGTTGGACTATCATTTTATGCATGAACTTATCTCCAATGGCACCATTTCAGTTCGCTTTATTCCTACTTTCGATTAGCTTGTAGACTTATTCACCTAGCCCTTTCCATTGGCTTAGTTTCTTCATCTTTGCCAATTTCTACCTCTCCAACTAAGCAAAGGCTTACTGGTGTGTTAGATAGTATTACACTTAGTTTACAACTCTATAACCATTATCCTTATCCTTGTGTTAACAATATTGATTATTTGTATCAATCACTTACCTTTGTATCTTTATATATATCTATGTACAACTATTATTGTAATTTGATTAATATATAAAAGAAAATAATTTTTTTCTTCTCCTGCTTCATCACAACTTCATCTATAATATGCACACACATAAAGCAAAAAATAAAATCATGTGCTCTTATCCATGTGCCTTATGACTTGATGTTGTTTAAAAGAGCCTTGAAGCTTCAATCAATTTAGATAGTCCACTTACTTAAATTTACACCATTAAATATTAGGAAATGACATCAAAATAGTCAAATAATGTTTTCATTTATACACATATAGTTTTAGGGCTTAAATGCTAATCGGAAAAGGATTACCTTTGCATTTCCAACATACCTGCTACCTCTCTTACCAATTACACCACTTTTACTATCTTTTCTAATTCTTGGTGCATGGACAAATTAGCAATAGAAAAATCCACTAATGTGCATTATATTCTTAGGTTTGCAATAGCTTTTTGGCATTACCCTTTTTTTATATCCATGCTATTAGGACATCACACACATAACAACTAATGATCTTTTTAGTCTTATGGTGGGTGCTTCACCTTATTCATTTTTTATATACCATGTAAGCGTTTCAAATGAGCTGGAAACATGTTCTCACTTTAAGTAAGCTTAGTTTTTAAATCCCTTGCAAGGACTGGTTTAATAGCTTTATATACATCTGAATAGAAAATAATAATAATAATAATAATAATAACAACAACAACATTAATAATAATAATAATCCTAACATGTCAATTATTCTCATTTAAAATAAAATATTCACTCAAACACAAAATCCTAAATCCTACTTCTCATTTAAAGAAACAATCGATGTTGCTCCTATTGGAGTCGATGAGAGTTTCGTTGTAAAAATCAGTAATATCATTAGAATTAGTAAAAGGAATGGTGATCCTTATTTTAAAGACATAAGTAACATAGTGTTAGGTGACATGTGACAGTACTCTTTGTCTATGTAAAGAAACCTTCATATGGAAAGAAAGCTACTAAAAAAAATGAGTGTTTGTATTTTGCAGAAGGAATAAAATGACGAAGTGAAAAAGCCTGTTTAGCTCAAATTTTAGTTCATCATTTTCTATTACTATTTCTTTCATGTTCATGATCTTCTATTCTTTTTATAAAATTCAACCATGATATCAGAGCTCTAATAATCTTTGAGGGGTCTGTTTATATCAAAAATTCATGATAAAGTGATAAATTTTCTCATGAATTTTCAAAATTATAACATATTTTCTATACAATCATTGCACTGAAATTAACTTTAATAAAACTTCAACAATTGTAAAGAAGATACACCCAATATGTGGAATCTACAGTAGCGCCATCAAGAGTTTGTGAACGAAGAAGAGATATAATAAAATCAATCAGGGTCAGTGAACAAAAAAGTGATTTGATAAAAATCAGTGAACAAAGAAGGGAACTTATAAAATCAATCAAAATTAGTGAACAAAGAAAGGACCTAATAAAATTAATCAAAGTTAGTGAACAAAGAAAGTATCCATTGAAATTAATCAAAATCAGTAAACAAAGAAGGGAACTGATGAAATCAATCAAGGTCAGTGAACAAAGAAGGGATTTGATCAAAATTAGTAAATAAATAAGGGATTTGATTGAGGTCAACGAACAATGAAAAGAGCTAATCACCATTCTAAGTTAGTGAATAATGAAGGGATCTGACAAGTGTATGAAGGTAAGTATCCTTACACTCTAATCTAAAATGGAGTGCTTATTAGCTTTACCGTAATTTGTTAAGTAAATAGCGACAAAGGGGCAACTGTAAGCACCAAATTTCTTGATGAGATGAATTTGGATGCGATAGAAGATCCAATAATGATAATTTGTTGCAAATAGGTTTATAAATTTTTATTTGTGAATCTTAAACTTAATTGTAAACTTTTTTAGGGTTTATTTGTAAACTTTTCTTTTCTTTTGGGGCAATTTCTTAATTAAGGAAAATAAATAATAAAATAATAAAAATGTGTTAAAATTCCAATCCAAAATATGTATTTTCGATCAATAATACAAATTTTTTACTAGTTCCGTCCTTTTTTAATTAAAATTTTTATTTGATAATTATTACAATAATCATAAATTATTATAGGCTTTTATCGAATAAAATTTTTTTTTATCCTATGAATTTTAATAATCACATGAGGTTAGGATTCCTTTTTTATATAAAAAAAAAATTTACGTAAGAGGGGGAGCTTTTTAGAGAGTTGTGGAGGGAGTTTTAACGTAAAAAAAAAAATACTTTCTTAGAGGTTTTCCTTTTGGACAGAATACTTTTGTAGATTTGACAATCTTTTCTTCTTAAGTCAAATAAATTTTCCTTTCAAAAAGCATTTCCTTCAATTACTAGGTCAAAATTAAGGGTTTTCCCATTTTTAGGGCCTCAGGATTGGAGGATTTACGAGATAATCCATGATCTTTTAAAAAGCAATTTGGCATTGTTCATCCTACACCACAGGTTGGTTTTTTTTAGTAACTTGAATATCGGTTCACACATTTTCTTTAATCTGGCTATAATCTACTAATAAACTATAGCTTTCTTAAGAATCCTCATATGTATTTTTCAGTCTTCAGTATTAGTATTTCACGGATTGCTTTTGCTTTTTCTGGGTTAACCTCAATCCCTCTTTGGCTGACTATGTATCCTAATATCTTTCCTAAAGTTACGTCAGACATATATTTATTTGGATTGAGCCTCAAATTGAACTTCTCTACCCTTTGTAAGAACTTCTCCAATGCTACAAGATGTTCCTCTTGAGTTTTTTTATTTCACCATCATGTCATCGATATAGACTTCCACCTCTTTGTATATTATGTCATGAAACATTGTTGTAGCCTTCCTCTGATAGGTTACGCTCGCATTTTTCAAACCAAAGGGCATTACCTTATAGCAGTACATTCCATCTTCAATTATAAAAGCAGTCTTGGCTTTATCAATGATTTCCATAAGAATTTAATTGTATCCTAAAAATTCATTCATGAAAGAGTACATTGCACATGAAGTAGTATTATCGATCAACACATCTATGTGAGGTAAAGGAAAATCATCTTTTGGGCATGCTTTATTGAGATCTCTATAATCCACACACTTTTACTTTTTCATCCTTCTTTAGCACTAGAACCACATTAGCTAAACATTATGGGTAATCCACCACTTTTTGGAATTTTGCACTAATCTACTTTACTATGTCCTTTTTTACCAATTGTGCCCATTTTGGTCTTAATCTCTATAGTTTCTACTTCACTAGCTTACATCCCTCCTTAGTTAGAATATAATGTTGAGCAATGTCCCTATCTATACCTGGCATATTATAGTATGTCCAAGTGAAAACTTTTGAATATTTTGTTAATATTTTTTTTAATTTTCTCCTTCCTTAAAGGTAATATCTTTTGAAATATGCAATATTCATGGATTTATGTTTGTGCCTATGTTAAATGGTTCAGTGTCAATGGAATGAATATCAGAGATACTCATGTAAGGTTCAATGAAATGCACATCACTATTAGGATACACATCACATAAGTAAGAAAAGTTTGACTTTATTGCATTAAATTTAGAGTTTGATGCATTAAAGGACTCAAATAGAACGGTAGGATAAAAATCACTAGAGATAGATACATCATCAAATAAGATAACATGTATACTAAACTCTATGAGGGCAGCAATGTTGATGTAGCCAGCAGCTTCGGCTTCCAACCTTATATTTTGTAGGACTTGCTTAATTTATGCGATAATTATTTATTTTTCCTCTTCTTCTTAACTCTTGCCTTTGCCCATGTTGGCTATCACATTAGTGAAGATCTCAAAGCTGGGTTTTTTTATCCCATTACTTTCTTATTCTTTTGGTTGGCCTTGGTATTTGGTGACAGATCCCTCGAAGATAAAAAATTTTCTTACCCTTATTTTAGGCTGAATCATATCCTAACCCTTGCTTACTAGTCTGACCCTTAAATTTTTGTATTTTTAAGATCCCATTTTAGTTCTTCCCAAGCCCTGTTCTTGGTTCATAGTTCATATTCCTTATCATAACAATGACCTTTGGACTGGACTAATCCTCACTAATAATTGACACTTGGAACACTAAAGGCATCACATTCATGTAAACGATGATGTTATTTATTTCAACTTTAATTGTGGCTATCTTTCTATTGAGTGGAAACTTGATTTTCTAATGTATCATAGAAGATACCCCTTTGAGTAGGTGGAACCATAGCCTTCCCAATAACAAAGTAAATGTAGGAACTCCACGATGGATTCAATCTCCCCTACTATAATTGTAGCTTTAAAAGTTCTAATCACCTTTTTTTTAGTCATCATAAGCTCGGATTATCAAACTAGACACTTCTAAGTCCTCAATTCCCATCCTGAATTTATGAAGCAATCTGAGAAGGCAAACATTAATGGTGGATCCATAATTAACCATAACGCAATAGGATTTCTTAGCCCTTATAACTACTTAGATAAACAAAGGTCTATTATGGGCTTTTCCCTCTAATGAAAGGTCTTTATTAGAGAAAAAGACTGCATTGCCAGGTGTTGGGAGTAGAGAGGCTATTATGTCTTTAGGAGAAATGTCTGTGGGGACCTTTGCATCATTTGAGGCATACACCAAAGCATCACGATGTTTTTTTGATGCCGTCAGCAAATCCTAGGCTTGAGTTTTTCCAAGCTATTTTAGAACCATATCTTCTTTTGTTTGAATGGTAGGTTTATTCTCTTTCATAACTTCCTTGGTAGCTTCTTTCCCCTTTACAAAATCTTTTTTTGTAGGTTGGTAAATCCTTCTATTCCTCATCCTTGTGGTTCATTGATAGCTCTTCATTAGAGTTATATCACATATTAATCCCCATAACTTATGGTAGATTTGACAACTGAATTATGATTGTTCCATCCTCTTTATTAAACTCTTCTCCTTATTTAGTAGGATTAATTTCTTCCACCTTAATAGCAACTAAAGGACGAGCATTATACTTAACTTTGAAGTTAAACTGGCCAGAAGGTTGCCCCAACATGTCTCAAACTTCTCTTCTTTTCTTTGGCTCTTCATTTTCATCCTTGGACTTAAATGGTCCACTAATGTCTATGACCTCACCAGCTCTACGTATTACTATTTGGCTCAACCTTCTTTGCATCATCATATGGGGTGCATAGATAAAAGAGATAGATATATATTCATAGGTAAAAGGATTTCTTTCATCATCGCTTGAGTCATAAATAAGATTCAAGAAATCCACTTCTAGTATTACCAGGAGTTCCCTTTCTACCTTTTCTACTTCTCCTTCTAAAATATATTGGATAAAGCTCTCCATAAAAGATTCAGGTAGCCTCGAGGAAATGGCATAAACTGCAAGCAATGACATATTATGGTAATTGGGCAGTTAATTTATTTTAACATCAAGTAATTTTTCTAGGTCTTTAATTTTACCAGAATCTATTAGGTCTTGGATTCTGTCTTTTAGAACATAACAATTAATAGTTGTATGGTCAGAAATTTAGTAGAAGTGGCAGTAAAGGTTGGAGTTGATGTGACAGGGTAAAGGGTTAAACAAATGCTTAGGTTCAAGGGGTTTAAAGAGCCCTCTTTGTTAGAGCCTTTGGAAGATATTAAACAGAGGCAGGTTAAAGTTTAAGTATTTTTAGTTTCTTAGGGCATTCACAATCAGGCTTGATCCAATCGGGCAAGTGTTTTGGCTTTGATTTGACTAACTTAGTTTTTGGTAAGGAATTTTGGGTTGTAGGGCCTCCCTATCTTCAATTCAAATGCTAATTTGGTGAAGGGATTTAAAGGTAGGATATTAGATAAACAATATTTGCTTACATAAATAGGGTAATGCTTCTTTTATCACCATCTCAATTTTTTTATCTTCAATGGGTCTGTCTCTCATCGATGTTACTTTTACTCTTCATCGAGCGATGTAATTAGAGAAGCTCTTACCGCTCTTCTACTTCGTGGTCTCGAGATCAAGTCTTATGACATCTAATTGAGTGTTATATTCGTATTGCTTAATAAACTTTTAAGTAATGAGCATCCAGTAATTTTTTATTTCATCTTTCAAATCAAAGAACCATGCCCTCGATCCTTCTTCAAGTGAGGAGAAGAAAAACTCCATAATTTAAGACTTAATAAATTTGGTAGAGGCTATAAAAGTCACATATTACCTTAAGTGTACTCGGTGATCACTAGTACCATTGAACTTTATGAAGTTGGGAAGCTTGAAATCTTCAGGCAGTAGTTCATCTTTGAATAATAAAAGGTTAGTATAGTCCTAACTCCTTATAGCATTTTTCTCTTTGAGTGAAAATTCAAGTTGGGCCATCCTATTGACCAGTATCTTAATCTCCTTTAACTATTCAAACTTGGTCGAATTAATTTATTTGCTAGGAGGTAGAGGAGGTATGCCTCTCATAGCTTGGTAATACTCATCTTCTTTACCAAATAAACTAGGAGTATGAATTACACTCTTTCCTTTATCAATCTAAGCATTCACAGGCCTAGTAGCTTCAACATGAGTACCCTTATTATGAATCATTTATTCCATGACGGCTTTCATCACATTCTTCAAGAAATTAGATAATGTCCCGTCATTTATCATCCTTTTAAGGGCATCCCTTAACTGATCCCTAACACTTTGAGCCATTTCTTAGATTGGTTCAGATATACGGATATTGAGGCTAGAGCTAATGCACTTGGTAACCTTAAGCTTGTGAGACTTTCTTAGAGCTATTTTTCTATACAAACGTGGAGGTTAGGATGAAAAGAAGTGATGATGCATGCATGCATGGCATGTCATGTTTCACAAAACAAGTGGGTTAATATGTATGCATGATATAACAATGTAATTTTGCTAATGTCATATGCAAAATGGCTGCAGAGAAATTATGGGTTAGATTATAACAAATTATCTATGTGTATCTATGTATGTATGGAAAAGAACAAAAGTAAACAAAATGAACAAATATGATTAGTATGCAAACCTTGCAAAACAAACAAACCAAACACAAGCAATCACAGCCTTCCAATCTTATTGCTCTATGCAGTAAAGACTTTTTTCCTAAGAGGGTTTTGACCCTTAAATTATGTGGGAATTTGAGGATTTGCGCTCAAATTAAACTATCAAAAGCAGGCACAAAAGATAAACCTAAGGATAATTTTAGCATGACCTAAAAATAAACGTATAATGTTGATATAGCATGCATGTTACCACTTCATAAATGATGTTTATAGTTCACGCACATCTCATGTATGCTAGTGAAATATGGTCAATATAAAGGACTAACTTTAATGTATACCATGTTAACATTCTATATGTTCACTAGACGATGCCATGTTAACATTCTATATGTTTACTAGAGGCCATAAAGAACTCATTCAAGGATTTATCACTCGAATCTTCTTTAGAATAATCTGGTCAATAATTCTTAATCCAACCTATTAAATTAAAAAGGGAACTTATACATGGGCCAGGCGAAGTCCTAAGGGAGGTTTCTAATGGCTTATTTACATAGGCTGAGTTGGGCTTATGACTAAGGTTCCTTTAGCAAGAATGCCCCTATATAACTAGGGTTATCAGCTCCGGTCAGTGAGCTTGGCATTTTTTACCTACTCAAGAAATACTGTAACCCATTTTAGACTTAGAAGCCAAGTTAAATCACTTTAAACTCTACAACTTCATTTGATCAATTAATGGCCAAAGGTGGTAATACTAGTCACCCTATGACTCAAATGGAACTATGGTGGCAATGTTGTCCAGTATAATTAAGTGATAAGGGACCAAGAGTGCTTGTGTAATGAGTGTTGTGAATGTAGATATGTTGTTTTGAAGGAGAGTAACATAAGTATGTATATTAAGAAACCATCTTTCAATTTTACCTCTCAAATCTAGATTCTCCCTAGTGGAGTTGCTAAAACCCTATTAGAGGTATCCGTGTTATCCAATGGGATGAAAGGGATAAGATTAGTAGGTCATGTTGAGATATGTAGGTTTAAACAATTATTACCAATTGTTATTGATATGGGAGGATATTTTTGAATAGGCTTATACAAATTGGAGTTACAACCCAACTACGGCTAAGAAATTGGAAAGTATATGGGAACTAAATTTCCTTACAAGAGATTATGGGTTCGGATGGTAGCACTTACTTATAATTTTTCTTAATATACATTCTTAACTACTCATCTCTTCACTCAATTTCGATTTTTAATGGTTCATTAAGCACACTGGATTTTTAGTTAATTTAAAATTGCAATGAAATGGAAATTAAAACGTAGGATGGTTGAGTTTAGCATGTGTACATCATGAATATAAATGAACAAGCAAACATTAACCAATCACAATTCAACCAAACAAACAACAATGCAAACAAGTAAACAAGTAGCAAACAACACACAAGCATGCAAGAGATAATAAATAAAAGAAAATATACAAAAAAAAGAGGGGGGAAATGGATTAAGGATTACAACCCTTGAAATAGCCTATTTTAATCAATATATTCAAAATAGAAAGTAAGGGGGAATTGGAATTAACAATTAAGGATTATATCACTTAGAAAATTTCATATTCTATTAAATAAATCAAAATAAAAAATGAAATAAAAGAAAATTCCTATTCTAATAAAATTGCAAAATAAAGGTTAGTTCACATGCACATGCAAGCACACAACACATTTTAATAATTTTATATACTTCATCCATTCACATGATGAATAGGAGCGATAACAAAAAAAAATAATTATAATGATGAGAGTATTTTAGCAAATCAACAAATAAAAATGCTAATGAAGATGCATGATGCAATATTTAAAATTCAAATATTTTGGTGCCAAATTGCCATTTTTATCTTGAAAATGGATCTTTGTGATAAGAAAAATACAAAAAAATTAAAATATAGCAATAAAAATGACAAAATTATAAAATGATAAAAATGCAATTTTTGACATAAAATGGAAATTTTATAGTAAGAATGTAAGGAAATTAAAATAAATAATAAAAATAAAAAAAAAGTAATTTTTACCATAAAAATGGAAATTTTATGGTAAAAATTACCTTTTTATTATTTTTATTAAAGGAAATAAAATAAAAGTAACAAAAATAATAAAGATAGTAAAAATGTAATTTTTATCATAAAAATGGAAATTTTTACCATAAAAAAGGAAATTTTTACAATAAAAATGGAAATTTTATGATAAAAATGCAAGGAAATTAAAATAAAAATAACAAAAAATAAAGATGAGAAAAATGCAAATTTTACCATAAAAATGGGAATTTTATGATAAAAATGTAAGGAAATTAAGATAAAAAGAACAAAAATAACAACATAATAAAGATAATAAAAATGCTAAAAATGCAAGGAAATAAAAATAAAAAGCACAAAAATAACAAAAATAATAAAGATGCTAAAAATACAATTTTCACCATAAAAATAGGAATTTTATGATGAAAAATGCACATATAGAAATAAAAAAGAAAAAAATTAACAAAAGTAATAAGAATGCTAAAAATGCAATTTTCACCATAAAAATATGATAAAAATGTAAAAATAAAAAAATTATGCAAAAATAAGAACAATGCACACTACAGCACCAAAATACCCATTTTACTAAAAAAAGAAAATAATAGAAAAATGATGCAAATATGATGAAAAATTCATAATTAATGTAAAAATGTAACAAACACTTTCGGATTCTCAACCCAAACTTCCCACTCCTTTTACATATCATATACTACATCAACATCACAAAAGCCACAATTTCACCATCAAATAATAAAATAACTAAAATAAATGTAAAAAACACAAACAATGATAAAAATAAAAGGAAGAGTTAGGAGAAGAAGAGAAAATGATATGCAAATGCAAGTTATATATAGAAAATGATTTTAAAATCCTTAGAGGGATTAGGATATACTATAGAAGCACGCTTTGGCAATGATGATGCTTGTTTGGTTAAAAGAGTGCTAAAAGATCCTAAAAATGAATAAAAGAGAAGGTTTGTAGTGTTTGGATGGTGGGTCTCTATGTGTCGAATCACTGTGATTGTAAGAGTTTAATAGTTGAAATAGTCTAAAATCAGTCCCAAAATTCATCCTAAATCAATGTCATATTTTTCTCTCTCTAAAATGGTCAAGATTCTCCCAAACAAGTTCTAAAAAAGATAAATTTTTGACTTAAAAGTGTGAGTGGTTGCATGACCCACGAGTGTGGGTTGATGACCCACGGGTTTGGGTCAGCCATCCCACGCATGTGGAATCATTCCATGCTTGTGAGATGAGTTGGCAAGGGTCACTTTTCCCTAATTTTTCACCGTTTTGCACTTTTAGGACTGTCTCAAGTGGTTTTTAAGGTTGGGATATGTGTTTTTGGGTGTATTTTTGGGTTTCTCATCTTACTGGATGTAATATCCCGTATTTTTTAAATATTTTAATACTGCATCGGGATATGTGTGGTGTTAATAATTTTTGCATATATATTATGATATTTTTACGAGTTGATATGTATTTAAAATCTATTTTAATTATTGTGTATTATTTACAGTGCTTTACGTAAAATTTTCCCGAGATTTTTATTTTCGAGGAAATTTTCACGTAAATAATTTATTATTAATTATTTTAAATATATTTACGGACTTGCATGAACTCATACATATTTTAAAATATTAAACACCGTGTATACATGTAATTATTTATTTAATTAGGGTTTAATATTACCCTAATATTTTATTAATTATTTATTAGTTTTATTGTTATTTAATTATTTTTATTTAGTATAAATTATTAAAAATATTAAATTATATGTGTGTGGTGTATATTTAATGTTTGTAATTTAATATTATTTTATTATATAGTATAAAGTATATATATATATATATATATATACATATATACATTTAATATAAACAAAAAAATAAAGTTTGAAATAATTACAAAACTGCCTCTCCCGTTCCTCCTTACCGTTTCCCTCACCGTCCACCGCCTGTCACGCCGTTTCCTTGTCGTTGGTGTGCCGTCCGGTGTGCCACCACCTTCCCCAGCCTTCCTCGCCGCCTGTAGCAGCCGTTTCCGGCGTCTGGAGATCGATTTTTTTGCCGAAAGTCGAGAGTTTGTATTTTCTTCTTCCCTCGCGATTCCAGCCACCATTTTCGACACTTCCGGTCTCTTTCTTCTCCTTGAGCTCCGGTGAGTGTGATTCTAGCTTTGGTTTGAGCTGAATTGGTCTTGATTTGCTTAGGTTTCAAATTTTCGAATTCGGCTATATTAGGGTTTTTGATTTTTTTGAACTTCGAATTGTTTGATTCATGAAAAGTCCCTTAAAAAATGTTGATCCTAGTAGCTTAATCTACATGTATGAATTTTTGTGGAATTTTTGGAGATTATTTTGATTTTTGGGTATTTTTGAATATTTTAATATTATTTTCTAATTTTCGGAAATTAATTAAATAAATTATGAAATTATGTTTTATGATAAATATAGGTGTTGAAATGAATTATAGGAATTTATTTGGAATTTTTATGAATTTCTATGTATTTATTTTGAATTATTTAAGTTTATGTAATTTTGGAAAATTAGGGATAATTGTGTTTTAAATTAAAATTAATTGGTTAATTGAGTTTAATTATTGATATTATTGATAAATATGTTGAGAAAATTAATTTTGGATAATTGTATAATTTTTGAATGAATTTTAGTATATTTATATATATAGGGGTATTTTGGTAATTTTACACAAAATTGGCTAAAAATGTAATTTAATTGGTTTTAATAGTTATTTAAGGTATAAAAATGATTTCTACAAATTATTTAGTATTTTTAACTAATTAAAACTATTTTTCGTGAATTATTTTCAATTATATATATAATATACGATTTTTCTAATAAAATGAGTTTTTATCGGTTTTTACAGTGTTTTAAGGTTAATTATGTAATTTCTATTTATAAAATGAATTTCTATGTTATAAGGATATTTTTGGTATTTCTGAAATTGTTATGTGATTGTGGACCCCGGTCGATAGACTGTAGTTTGGAGTCCGACCGAGGGTTGTGAATGTAATTTTGCATTTATTTTTGAAGTGTATTTCCTTGCAGGGTCGGCTCTACTCTTTGAGTAGTGAGATGTCCGTTTTACAGGGGAGGTTCTACTAAATTTTTGATAAAATTCTCGTAAAACGTGATGTCCGGTCGAACCCTAATTCTGTTTCTGTGTTTAATATTCTAGATCGAGTTTCTAGGATTTTCTATTAGGTTTATTCTGATTTCTGTCGTTATTGTTTGTTAGTTGCGCCGAGACCGAGGCCTAGTGAACCAGACCCGTCGGATCCATCTCGAGGAGCGCACTACGTGTGAGTTACTATTTTATATATATATGCTTTAGGATGCATGATTTTAGAATATATGTTTTATTTTGATTAAATATGCATAAATAACGTGATTAGTATTTAAGTATATTTTTGGTATATATTTAATTATATGCATATTTTATTAATGAATTGTGTTTAAAATGTTTTTAAGTATATCTCTATTTTATTTCGTAATTTAATTGGATTTATTTGACGTATATATACTTGAAATATACCTGGTTTACTTTTGGTATATTTTCAATATATATATGGTTTATAATGTTATTTTATTTAAATTCATGCATCATTTATTTGTGAATGAATGTTTTATATTTATTAATGAAGGATATCAATAGAACATGCTACCTAGTGGGCAGCACTAGGACCGAGTACGTACCGGTGCGCTTATAGCAGATAGGCTATATTACTAACCTATTTGTGGATATTGATTGGTTATGATTATTTGATGTGTGAGATGTGATTTGGGTGTGATTGCTGGAGCTCGGTTGACCAAGTGTCTCGGGGCCAATCACACTGGCAGTTAGACTGCTGGAGCTCGGTTGATTTAGTGTCTCGGGGCCAGTCTACTGTCTAAATGGATTAAGTGGATATATTTGGATTAAGTGAGCCTGTATGGCTAGAGTGTTGTCTAACACTGATTGAGGTTTCGATATCATAGGGTTCTATTTGATCCTTCATAAACGATGATTTTCAGTCAAATATATAAAATGAATTTCTTGTATCTATGTGTATTTGTCTGTATATATATATATATATATATATATATATATATATATATATATATATATATACTTTTGACTATGTGCATTAGCATTTAGTATGCATGTATATAAATTATAGTAATTCACTCAGTGAGGTCTGACTCCCCTCCGTTGACTATTTTTCAGGAGAGTCATCGTCTTTAGACCTCAGTAGCAGGCCTGTACGCCGGATTTCTTCCGCCCCGACTTCTTTATGTAAATTTCTTCCCTGAGTCTTAAGTTTTATTTTATCTAGACACTGCAGTAGTCATTAAATTGTTTAAGAGATGTTGTATTATATATTTGAACTGGATTTGTATTAAAAGAGTTTATATATATATGTGATGATGAAGATTTGATTTAAATCCAGTTGGTGCATATGTTAATATTATATTTATGATTTTTTTATTTCTGCTGCATTATATATTGTTATTATTATTGCATGTTTTATTTTATTTCTAGGCTTGCTACGGGTTCCAGATTCGAAAGAATTCCCGTTCCCTAGCGCCGGTCATGACCCCTATTTTGGGTCGTGATATTGGAGCACCTTAAGAATAATTGTCTGAGAAGTCTCCCTTTATTTCGTTAACAGAAACCTTATCATCAGATCTTTTGGAGGACTGTTGAAATTTGGATATCAACACCACTATTTTGAGGAAGATTTATATTTTGTTAATTTGAAAAAAACAATGTAACTTGAATATTGAATCTACAAGTTTCTTAGTGAATTTTTCATTTTTGAGTTTGTTTATTGATTATCCTTTGTTTGGAAAGTGGAAAAATTTGTAAAAAATTCTTAAAGTTTTTGTTAATGGAAATGTGAATAGAAATGAAGTGTAAGGTGAAATCTAATGTGATTTTAGGCTTTTAATGTTGTTTAACATATCATTAGTCCACTTTGAGGAGATTTGTAAAGTAACTGATACGTTAGTGCTTTCTATCAATTTTGACGGTTTAAGATTAACACTGCAATTTTTATAAAAATTTATGAACTCAATTGAGAAATTTAAATCTTATAGGATTTAATTGAAAAATATTTTAGAACTACCAAAGTCACTATCCTTATAAAAAAATATATGTTCACTTATTTGATTGCTCAAATATTTATTGTAAAATAGTCTAATTTACAAAGAAATATTTTTTTTCCAAAACAAGTTATCTATTTTAAATTCAATTGAGTTTAAAAATTATTTCAAATATAATACAAATTATAACATTGAGAAAATTAATTGAGTTTTATCCATCTAATAATTATTTATTCATTTATGATATTAATTAAAATTATATAGTTAAAAGTAATTAAAATATGTAATTAATTTTATTTAAATTGTTAATTAAACTAGTAATTTAAGAAAAAAAATATTATCTTTAATTAGTAATTTATTTGGTCTTATTTTGTTGAGTTATATAGTTATTATGTAATTTAAATAATAAAATAAATCATAATTAAAAAATATTTATTTAAAATATAAAAATGATATTTTAGTTGTGCATGTGAATGAGGTGAAAGAAAGTTAATTGGTAACCTGATAATGTTTTTTAACCTTATTTGATAACTTCAATATATGCACCATTCACTGTTAACCTCATTTGAATGCATTTTTAATAACTTGGTTTGGGGTAGATTAGAAGCTTGTAAAAAAAATAATCTAAGAACTTTTCATTTTTTTTCTATTATTTTAAGGTATATCTTATAAATTATTTTTTAAAATTTTTTATATTAATAAGCTACAAATAGAATTTATAAAAATTGTATATATAAATCAATATAAGATTTTTAGTGATAGTTTCATTATTTCTATAAAAAAAATATGAACAATTAATATATAAAAATCATATTAATAATAAGTAAATGTCTATTCATGACAGGTAAACTAATTGTTATTATGTGTGAATGTATAAATATATTATACATTTTTATCTTTATAAGTTTCTTTTTTAATAATATTTTTCCTAGTTAGATGATATTTTTAAAATTAATTTTTATTTATTATAAAGATTTAATAATTTATTTATTTTTATTATGTTGTATTAATTATATAAATGGTTTTTTAAATAATTTCACATTATCATTTGGTCAAAAAAGTAATTTTAGATTAACAGTTTGTTGATTACCTCTGTACAGGTTTAACAGTTTAATTATTATTTCTGTAATCCTTATAACTAAAGTTAAAACCTATACATCCTATTTTTTATAACTTATAGGCGGTAAAGAAATAACGAAATAGGATTAGAAATGTTTGGTTTCCCAATCCAACGTGCATCACAGAAGTTCATAAAGAAAATGAAAATTTTGAAATAAAAAAAAAGGTTGTTACTTACAAAGAGAAAGAAGAAAGAAGAAGTAGGACCCACACACAACCACAGGTAACGCTCCCAAAACAAAATTCGAAACCAGAGCACTAAGCGCGAAATTTGAAGAAAAAATAATAAAAAAAAAATTATTTCTCTCCGAAAACCAAAAAAAAAAAAAAAAAAAAATTTGAATTTATCAAAAGAAGAAGAAATCATAATGGTGCAAAATACTGTGAGATTCGTTCCCTTTGCTTTCATTTCCTTTTTAGTTTTTAGTGTAAACAACTGAAGCTCCGTTTGGCTGCTGAGAAAATGGAGGAGGATTAGACCCAACCACCACACCATCTTCTTCTTCTTTTATCAACATTTTACTTTTTTTTTTTTATCTTTTTTCTCGAGGTAAACGTACATTGAGGTTTTGCAAATCTTTTTTTTTTTTTTTTAATATAAGATGAAGATTGTGTATTTGTAGGTTTTTGATTGCGCTCTGATGGCATCCCATTGTACACTTTGAACAAGAAGATGAAGAAGGCACATGCACAGATGAAACCTAAAGTAGGAGGAGGAGGAGGAGCAGCAGCAGCATCTTCTAGGGTTAATGCTCAACAGGTTGTTTTTGAGCTCAAGCAGAAAGTGGTCATCGCACTCAACAAGCTTGCTGATAGAGATACTTGCCAGATAGGTGTTGAGGAGCTTGAGAAAACTGCACAATCCTTATCCCCCGATGGCATTTCCCCTTTCTTATCTTGTATTTTGGACACCGACAAGGAACAAAAGTCTGCTGTTCGAAAGGAATGCATTCGATTGATGGGTCTCTTGGTCGACTTCCACTACCCTCTCGTCGCACCCCACCTTCCCAAAATGGTTTCTGCCATTGTTAAGCGTCTTAGAGACCCTGACTCTGTTGTCAGGGATGCTTGTGTCCAAACAATGGCCATTTTTGCCTCTAAATCGACCCCTCTTGCTCCTCCTGATTACAATGCTGGAGTCTTTGTCTCCTTGGTCAGACCTCTTTTTGAAGCTCTAGGTGAACAGAACAAGCAGACGCAATCTGGTTCAGCACTGTGCTTGGCTAGGGTTATTGACAATGCCCATGATCCTCCCGTGTCTATTTTGCAGCGAATGTTAACTCGGACTATTAAGTTGCTTAAGAATCCACATTTCATGGCCAAACCAGCTGTTATTGAGTTGAATAGAAGTGTTATTCAGGTAATTTGTCCACCATGCCAAATAATTTCTACTAATTTTATTTTCCTAATATGTCCTGTTTAGCTTAAATTGTTGTGCGTTTGCCTTGCTCATTAAACTAACCATTCACAGCATGTTTTGTTCAATTGCTTAGCTGAAATTCGTGTACAAGTTTGCTCTGGCTGCTTGGTGTCCTTTAATTCATAGTGGACGGTGTGATCAGCAGTTTAGATGATAAACAAAAAGTTTCATTTACTTGTTTGAAGGACTGTGCAGTAATTCTAGTTCATCAGCTAATTTACTCCTTGAGAACTGGTTTGTGTCTCATCTTGGACTGAACTTGTGTGGACAATTGCATTGCTTTAATCTCTATTTCAGGCAGGGGGTGCTCCTTCGCGAACCGTTCTATCTGCAGCAATGTCTAGTATCCAAGATGCTCTTAAAGATAGTGACTGGACAACACGCAAAGCAGCTTCTGTAGCACTAGCAGAAATTGCTTCATGCGGAGGATCTTGGTTGGGATCATTCAAGTCTTCTTGCATCAGTAATCTTGAATCATGCCGTTTTGACAAGGTTGATGTTGGTTCACTACTTGTATTCAGAGAATTCACATTGTGGTTGACAGTTTGTCTTGCATTAAGTTATACGCTTCTTATTGTGTTATTTATAGGTCAAACCAGTTAGAGACACAGTACTCCATGCGCTGCAGTGCTGGAGAAGTCTTCCAGGGCCTGATACTCCAGAACCTTCAGAAACCGGCTCTTCAATAAAAGGTTTTGTTGCCCATGCTTAAACTTGATATATTCACTTGGTTTATTGGATTTTTTTATGTAATATATTCATTGTTTGTTTTTCTTTATAGATTTCATCTTGTTTTCACCTTATGCACAACTATTTGCTAATGATTTGATTTGAAGTTGATTAATAAGACGTGAAATTCCACTTAAAAAATGCCACAAATTAAAATGGCATTGTTGGCTCATTAGGACGCAAGAACAGTGTTATGCAGACATAAAAATTACTGTGGGGTTATTTTCATCAACTGGAGTGTAAAATGATGACCAGAACTGAGATAACATTGGAATAAAGCAGAAAAGTAATTTCTTGTGTTTGATGAAGATGAAGCTAAATTATGATTCTTGTATTTCTAATACAGAAAATAACCTACTTTTAACTGCTTGATCACTTTGTAAAATGACCTATTGATTTTTCCTTAATACTTTAAACAAATGAAGCATTGAAACTTGGAAAAAATCAGTAAGAGGGTTAACAAAAATATGAACTGTCTATTATCAGTTCACAATTGTAACCAGCTATGTGATCCAGAAATTTGTTACAATATAGTGGTGAGTCACCATTGATCTTAAACAAATAGAATCCTAATGTCCTTTTGCGTTGTCTTTTAGATGGGTTTTACCTTCAACACAGCGCATAACGTCATATCACCTTGGTTATTATTGACTTTGCACAGAAGCCTGTTTATATTGATCTCTTACACTTTGATTTGCTACATTAGTCTGGAAATGCAATAAACCA
This sequence comes from Mallotus nudiflorus, assembly GCA_947683625.1. Classification (NCBI taxonomy): domain Eukaryota; kingdom Viridiplantae; phylum Streptophyta; class Magnoliopsida; order Malpighiales; family Euphorbiaceae; genus Mallotus; species Mallotus nudiflorus. The sequence goes on along the minus strand of CANTUR010000219.1, from coordinate 2,716,347 downwards.
TTTTTGTTTTATGGGGCCCTAATTTGAGTTGAATTTCAGATGATTTATTTCAAATGGCTGGAGAAACAGTATAATTCATGAGAATTTACTTTTGAACAGTTTTGGATGGAATTGAGGAGTGAGGAAAGGCTAAAGAACAGAAATTAGAGGAATTTCCTTTGTTTGGATGATAAAAAGAGGAGATAAAGGAAGATAAACCGTTTGCCAATTACCCTCAAGGAGCACTTTTTGCTTCCTTCCATTTAGGGGGAAGCCAACAAAAACAAAAGAAACAAGCATAATAAAACTTGAATTCAGTTATGTATTTTTCTTAATGTCAATAACGAAGTCATTTAAGAAGATAATTGGTATTCTCAAAAAAAAAAAAAAAAAAAAAAAAAGAAGATAATTGGAAAAAGAACTCTCTTCTTTTATCACATTTAGCAATGTAAGGGAATATGATTTCATTTAATTTCTTTTCCTTTCCGTTGTACCTTTTGACAATTAAACATAAAGATGCTTTTTTTTTAAGAGGAGATTTAGAGTCCAAGGACCTTAGTTACACTTTTCTTGATAAATTTTTGAATTCATAAAATTAAAGGTAAAACAAAAACCAAAGCTTAAAATCTGAATGAAATTATGCTTTCTTTATAGATTTCAGTTCTCCTTAAATCAGTGTGCATCCATAATATTAGTCTAATCTACATTCATGAATGTATTAGAAGGAAAAAAGAAAAAGAGAAAAACATATAATTTTGAGCTCATCAAGTAATTCAAATTAAAAAATAATATGTAAATGGTAACCAAAAAACTACACTAATGTGAACTTCAATTTGCAAAGGATTTTTTTGCCTGACTGATTATTGAAGATAACACTATTTTTAATAGCATCTATTTAGTATGGTATGGCTATATGTTTAGAATCATCCTTTGGATATTTCCTTTAATAGCATGCTGTCTGTTGTAAATCATTTTTTGTCAGCTTATCATATTCTCCCTGCAGAAAATTTTTGCAGAGGCGACTACAGCGATCTTTCCAGTACCAGTGACTCTGTGAAAAAGGATTTTACACCCAAAAAAGTTGTTACAGACTTAGCTAAAAGAAGGATTCCTTTATCTGTTAAAAAAACATGCCAAAATTACCTAGATTCTCAGCATCACAAAGCAGATGATTGGAAAATTGAAATAGCAGTGCCGAAATCCCACAATGTTTCTTTAGCAGATTTTTGTACTGAGGAATCTGAGGGTAGTTCTGTTCCTAAGACATTAGAAAGAATTAGCTCCGATCTTACAAGTACACTAGATAATGGGTGTGATTATGTACCTGTTGACGACAAGCAAGATAGTTCATCAGTGTCCAACCTTGTTGCCGACAACTTTGAGACTAAGTTTGTAACAGTTTCTTATGGGGATGGTGATTTGCAAAAGATAAAGGTAAGAAATCAACGTTTTGCTGCTGAAGGGATCAATAATGAAGAACAAGTATACTCTGCACAAATGCGAGATCGCAGGAGTCTTGATTCTACAGTCACAGCAGCTAGTTCCCAACCTTCACATGGATGTTGTTCACAGGTCGCCAATGAAATGGCTTGCATTCAGAAACAGCTTCTGGAGATTGAAAGCAAACAGTCAAATCTCATGGAACTGCTACAGGTAAATATTTCTAGAAGTTAGGAATCTGTAGAATAGATTGATATTCTAGCAAACCATATTGCTATTGCTTATACGGACTTTACCATAGTATGGGCTTTATCTGCCCATTTTCTTTATCCACATCAGATCTTTTTATAGCTGCTTCTTGAAAGAAATCTCTTGCATGTCCCCTATTTTGCTTGGCTATCATAGGCTCCACTTAATTGAAAATTCATTGCACAGGGAAATTGACAAACTATTCTTGCAGCTTTTATTGCATTAAATAATTTAATTGCTTTTTCATTCACTTGAGAGATTGCTTACTTGGGAGAAAGCCTTGACGCTACTTGCAAGGTTGCTCCTTTGGTGACCTCAAGCTCACAGGATCAAGGTGTGGAAACAGCCTCTTTGCAAAAATGCAAGGGGATGGCTGTGTACATGAACGCCCGCCCTCCCCCTACCCCTGCACTAAGCTGGGGAGCACTTTATACACTGGGCGAGCTCTTTGAGAGATTGTTTATTTGCTTTGCTGTAACAGGGAGATCAAATATCTATGCATTGCATCTGAATGTTTCTAATGTAATCTTTCTTACAGGTTTTTTCAACTGGCATTATGGATAACTTGTCTATGTTAGGGTCTAAGGTCTCAGTTTTAGAACATGAAGTTGACAGAATAGCTCAAGCTCTTATGCATGGGGCACAACATTCTGATTCAGCAATCTCCAAACTTATGAAGAAGAACCAAAGTGTTTCTTCTCCAAGATTATCGACATCCACCCCTAGGCCATCTGTTGAAATTCGCAATAGGCAACCTTCATTATTAGCTGCAAAGAATTCTGACATCTGGGAGGAAAAAACATACAATAGAAGCAGATCAAGCAATTTGGCTAAACAGGGCATAGAGAAATGGACTAATCCTACTCTGAAGACTAGTAGGAGTGCCCTAATGAAGGATATGCAGAAAAGCAGTGGACAGAGAGCACAGAGCATGTGCTGCACAAGAAAAGTTGACACTTCCCTTTCTTCAGTTTTGAGTACCAATTCAAGAGAAAATGGTCAATTGAACAACAATTACTTGTGGCAACGTGTGAAAGGTTTTCTCTGTAAAGGTGACCTTGACTCTGCCTTTGTAGAAGCTCTTTGCTCTGCTGATGAACTAGTTCTGATTGAGCTTCTTGACAGAACTGGTCCTGTGTTGGAAAGTTTATCGCACAAGACTGTCAGTAACATTCTTGGCACTCTGGCATCCTTTTTCTTAGAACAGAGATATACCAACTCCATAATCCCTTGGTTGCAGCAGGCAAGTACTTTGTTTATTTTTTCTTTTATTGTTCATCTTTTTGTCTGCCTTTGGATGCTATCTGGTTTTCTGTATTTCTTGATCATCAACTGGAAATTACTTGACTATTTATAAAATTGAAATTTTGGCATATATTAGCTGGCAAGTGTACCTGGAATTTGTAGCATTAACAGGCTTTATTAATAGCACACATGGAAATCTACAATATCTCAATTTGTTGGCAACGTTTATGGTTAGCTGCTTGAATGCTCAAAAGCAGCAGTTTCATTAGTTTTCATCAATTTCCTTAGTGTTTTGACATTTAGTTGTAATGTAATGTGTTTTAGAAGAAGAAAGGCATACCTTGAAATATCACGTTTCCCCCATTTTTTCCCCCAATTTTCCTCACTAATGGCTCCCAAGACCTTAAAGATAAAGGATGAACATAAAAAGAGGAACAGAGAATCTGGAAGAATGAGAAAAAGTGTTTTGGGGGGGGGGGGGGGGGTTCAAAGTTGCTTCCGCTTCCATGTGTATTTTGGTATAAATTCTTAAATTACACTCCAATTCTTGTGTGATTTTTTTTTAGCAATTTGGCCTTTTTTTGTTCAATACAAATTAGATTCAGTTCTCTATTCATGTGTGTAACTTGCATTACATTGAATGCACTTGAATATTGCATCTATATCGTGACTCTCAGCCTATAGATGTCTAGTTGATTTGATGTGCATGATCTATCACCCATGTGAGCATGGTGTTAGATTCACTAGTTGATTTCTCAAATCCTCAAATTAGAATTAGAGCATAGAATTGTGGCGGTACATTTCATGTTTTGGGCACATTTATGGTGGTAGTCCTATTAAAGGAAAACTGAGACGTCAATTGCAAAATGATCTTTAAGCACACCTAGACCAATATAATGCAACAAGAGCAAGGTTATGCATATTATAAAATATAATGCAACATTAATGATTTTTTTTCACTTTTTTTTGACAAAACCTAGATCTATATTTCACTATTTTTTGTTGCAACCAGCAAAAAAATTATGCATTTATAATCAAGCAAATATTTGGAACTTTACTGTGCTATTAGTTCCATGTAATGTTGAACTACCTACCTTGATCTGCCATTGACTTGAGCATTTTGGGATCACTTATGGTATCTTCATCTTGTAAAATACAATGGTCAAACAAAACCATAAACTTCTCTAATTATAGGTAGTGGATCTGAGCACAATTCACGGACCAGATTATTTGGTGCTCTCTGCAAAAGCAAGAAGAGAATTCTTGGCCGCAATTCAGGAGGCTGCGAACATGGAATTCTCTAATCCTGCTGAGCGAAGGTCAATCACTCAACTTGCAATGAGACTGTGCCACCTGTGGGGTAAGGCAGCTTCCAATGAACTTATATGAACGTTATTTTCTGACATTTTAGCCCAAGCATTGTCCATTTTAGTTCAAGTACTAACACCCGTTGGTGATTTTTTTTTTCAAAATGCTACTGTTGCACTCATTGATGATGTGATGATTGTAATTATTATATAGTGGACTTAGCCACTTGTCTTTGATGATCAGTAACAGCTTCAATTTGCCATTCGTCTATTTATTCTGCTCCACAATTAGAAAGTTAACAACTGTGTTGCACTTTCTGCAGGGAATGGCTGCCGATAACTCAGTCTAGAAGCAGGGCTTCCACTGCATTTATATTTTGCTTCTTTAAAATAGGTATTCATGCAACTGATGCTGAATTGTAGCCTTCGGATATATGTTTTCCATGGATGTGTTTTTTCTTTTTTCAAGAAAAAGAGTTTGTTCTGAAATGGAGCTGAATTTTATGTTGCGTTGATGTAAGGAGTTAATATGTTGCCTCCAATTGCCATTGTGAAAATACTTAATATTGTTTGCTTGCTGGATAGATAATTATAAAGCATGTCAACTGCAGCTTATAATATTTCATGTGACTATAAGCAATTATATGAAAAAAAGAATTTCAACTTTTAACTCATTTGAAAATCAACTTTTCGATTTTTATATTCATCCGTTTTGAAATGTGAAGACAACTATTTTTTTACCTCCATATATTTTTTTCAGCCTCATCTTTTCTTTGTATGTATGCAATGGATTTGATAATTATTGGAATGCATCATTCTATTGTTTCATTAAAAATTTTAATTCATTGTCCATTTATTTATATTGAGAGGAAAAGTGATTGCATAGTAATTTTAGTTGTTTCTTTGGAGTTGTAAGACTAGATATGAATTACAATTTTTTAAGAAAAATTTATTTTTATTCAAGAAGCTCTGTAAATTATCAGTAGATTGGATGCTCTTGTCATTACAGGATGATATTGTCAATAGTCCTGAAATCTATATTTGGATGCTCAATTGGTTCTTCCATAGATCGAGAGAGATGTCAAGTAAAAACATAAATATATAAATTGTGAATGTTCATCAAATCATCTAACTATTATGATAATTAATTTTTTATTAATTCTTAAAGTGTTTTTGATATCAATAAATTTTATAGATTTTATTTGCAAATCTAAATAGTATTTGTGTTTGGTTTATATAAACATTTTATAAAATTTGTTTACAATTTAAATTTTTTTAAATTTATGAAATTAATTAAATTAAACCAAATTCTAATAAAATAGTTATAATTTAAAATGAATTTTACAATTTTTAAATCTATATTTTCAAATAATAAAAATACTCTTATTATTTTTATTTTTTAAAATATGTATTTATTTATTATTATTATTATTATTATTATCATTCTCATCTCTATAAAGAAAACACCTCTCTGCATTTTGCTATGCAGCACCATGCTTGCCCACAAACAATGTCTTTGCCTTTCTCTGATACAATTGATGGCCTCATTTGTCCTGTCTTTCCACGACTTATTGCTTCATTGCCCTTTGCCCTCTTTTCTCCACTTCTATGCACCAGTTACTCTTATTAGCTTGCTGTTAATAAAGCTATTAGAGTTGTGACATTAAAATTTTAAACTATAATTAAAAAATAAATATTTAAAGGGATATTTTGAAAAAAATGAAATATTGATACATAAAGAGTATTTTTGAAAAAAATAAATATTAATTTGAATTTTAAATAATGACATTTTTAATGAAATAATGTGAAACTAAAAAAAGGTAAATAAAAAGCATAATATATTTAAAAAGGTATTTTGACCAAATAAAAAATTAATTTAAATTACAGATTTACACTGGTAAGCGACGGGTTCAACGCGTGCTAGTGTTTGACAATTATAATATTTTGTGGATTTAAAACCCACTAGCAAATACAATTTTAGGCTATAATCTTTATATTGGAGATGGAATCGCTACTGATGAAATTCGAAATATACTTTACAATAATTAAATTTCACGGAGGGTCTCGGCAACTGTCTTTAGAGACTAGATTCTGAAATTGAGTGTAGACTTTTAATATACCCACCCAATCTTATGGTTAGTCTCTGTTTGTATTTTGTATTTCATTAATTTTAGTTAATTATTTCTTCATTAACATGTAAAATTATAATTTCCTTTAAAACTTTTTTAAATTTTACGATTAAATCCAAATTTGTTAATTATTCCATTTTCATATAATTTTTAATTTTGATATTAGCACTAATCACAAATAGGTACATTTTAGCAATAGAATAAATAAATTAGTAAATAAAGTGCACACAGAGAAAAGAAGGGAGCAAAAAAGATTACAACTATTTTCCACACAAAATATAATAATAATAATAATAATAATAATAATAATAATAATAATAATAATAATTATAATAATAATTAATTATGCAATTGCTAAAATGCTACTTGTCTATTCCATCATCTTGAAACTAGAATTAAATTAATTCTCCAAAAATCCTACAAGAAAAATGAAGTTAACACTCATAAAATAAACAAATGAGATAAACAAAGTTAATTTAACTTAAATGTCCCATTTCTGAGATAAAACAATTCCTAATTAAATTCAAAACCGAATCAGATTCAATTATGGCTTTATTTATGTAATACCCTATATTTTAATTAAATAAAGTAATTTTTGAAACTGTAATGTTAATAAATAATTTTTAATTATATGATGCAATTGTTAATTATTTTTGCTATCTAATGGAGAGATATATATATATATATATATATATATATATATATATATATATATATATATATATATATTTATGTTAATATTATTTTAGGATTATTAATTTATGTGAGTATTATTTTATTATTATGACATTTATTTTTATCATTATTATTATTAAACTACATTAATTTCATGATTCTTATGTGTGTGTTTAGGGTTTATATCAAGTATAAGTTTATCATAATAGTGTATATATATATATATGTGTGTGTGTGTGTGTGTATTCAATGTGTATATATATACATATATAGTACATACAAGTAGGATTAAATCTACACACACACACACACACACACACACACACACACATATATATATATATATATATACATATATTAAAAGAGGTTATAATATAAAGTATAATATATATATATATATATAGTACCCTGTTCAGCCTTCACCGAAGTCCCTCACCCTCACTGTCTTCTTCTTCCCCGCTCGTCATCCTCACCGACCCTCCTTTCTCTGTGTTGCTGCCTCCACCGCCTGGGACTTCATCTCCGCCGTGGACAGACACTCACGGGTTGCTGGTGCTGCTGTTCTTCTTCTTCTTTCTCTTTTTCTTCTTCTTCTTCCTCGCTAGACAACAAGCTCCCACTCTGCGCGCATGATAGCCCCTCCTGCCAACTTTGTCCCTCCGCTTGTCATTGCTTTTTGCTTTGCCTGTGCTGCTCCTTCTTCTCCATTCTTTCCGATGGCAGCAAGCTTCCCTTCCCCAGCCCTTCAAGCTCGACAGTAAGTCATGCTCACCGATCTCTTTCTTCCTTCCTTGATCCGGTTAGTCTTGGTAGTTTTCTTTAGCTATGTGAGGTTGTTTAGTATTTTAGGAGGTTGATGTTAATTTTTGTTAATTTTAGTAAATGTGTGTTATTTTTTTTTCAGAATTTTTATTTGAATTTTATGTGATTTTATTTAGTAATTAGTTGGTTTAGTTAATTGTTAATTGAGTTAAGTAGTAATTAGGTTAATTAGTGTTAATTATTTGTAAGGTATTGATGTTTTAGAAATTATGGAGTTAATTATAGATTTGATAAATTTTAGGTATTTAATCAATATTTATGTTAATTTCGAAATTTATTGTTAAAAATTATGAAATTTTAATAATTGAAGTTATTATTGATTGTTATTAATTTTAGAACTCAAATTATAATTTTTGTGATTTTTATACTATTTTTATAAATATTTTTGAGTTATGTCAAATGTGATTATTAGGTTAAATTATATTTTTTTAGAAGAAATTATTGTTGATTTCATGTTTTAATTATATTAGGAAGATTAATTTTGAGAAAATAATTTTTGGATGATTAAATAATTTTAAGGAATTTTTTTTAGTACAATAATACATTATGTAATTTACGTATTTAGGGGTAAAAAATGTAATTTTACGCTAATTATAGTTAAATATATATTTTAGTTAGTTTCATCATTATTTAAGAGGTTTAGAGAATTTTTATTTATTTATTTATATTTATTTCTATTAATTGATATTTCTACTTAAGTAGTGTTAATTTTAAATATTAATTCCAAATATATATATATATATAAAATACATTATTTTGGTAATAAAAATTTAATATAATGGTTTTAATTTGGATTATAATTATATTTTGATGATGAAATGTTAATTGGATTGTTTAATTTTTAATAATTGAGATTTTATATATTTTTAGTATATATGTATGTGTAATATGTATTTTGGAAAATAAATGATATTAATTCTTGATGTTTTGTTGAATTGTGATCTCGGTCGGGGGTAAGTGTAGTTTTCGGAGCCCGACTCGAGTGTGTATGTCTGTGGTTATTAGAAGTGCATTTTTATGCAGGTTTGGCTCTACCTTTGGTAGAGAGATGTCCGTTTTACAGAGGAGACTTTATCGAGATTTTGGTAGATTTTCTCGTAAAACATGATATTCGTTATGAATTTCTATTGTTAGTTAGGTTCTATCCTGTCTATCGAGTCTTGTCTAGTCTTTCTTGAGTCAGCCTGGAAATACATTATTTTGTTGATTTTCGATTTTATTCCATAGTCATGTTTTAAAAAATCGATTTGTTATTTTCTTTCTAGAGCATATCGGAGCAGAAGCCATGAGACCGAGGTAGACGCGTGGTCATCAGCCTTCGCATTCATCTTGTAAGTCAATAGAATAATCTGTGCGTGTGTTTATTTAAAGAATGCATGCGCTCGTATTTTTTTTATATTGATTATATGATTTATTTAATTTAATGCTATTATTTAAGATTAAATGCATTTTATTTATTTAAAATCGATTTTGAGAAATTTTGGTAGAACGGGCTACCTGGTGGGCTTCACCAGGACTATGTGCACATGGTAGAGATTGAGAGATGGATCCGTAATATATATGATTGGTGAATGTTAAACTGGGACGGGTGCCTCGGTGGAAGCCTTTGCTCTCGGGGACCGTCAGTGATTGTAAGGTTATTAATGGACTGGGATGGGTGCCTCAGTCAATGCATTTGCTCTCGGGGACTGCCAATGCCATATATTTGGATTAAGTGAATGACTATGACTTGATGCCTCGGTTAATGCCTTTGCTCTCGAGGACCGGTAGTTTAGTTGGAATAAGTGGGCCCAGTTGGCCATGTAGATTTTTGGGTTTAGGATTCTATCGAGATTTTTCAAAAGTTATATCTATACATTATAAATTATTTTCACTATATATGGATAGCTTTCAAAAAGGTTTTCAAACCGTACAGCTCTTTTTATTGACTTACTCAGTGAGGTCTGATTCTCCTCAATTTATTTTTTTCAGGAGCTTGGGAGTTCGACCTCAGACTACCTCCACGTCGAGTTTTTTCTTCACCGGCTATTTTATGTAGGTCATTGTAAACTATACTGTGTGTTAATCTAGGGTGCTGCAGTAGTATATGTACTAAGAATTATATGGTTTAAGTATATTTGTGTAATTTATTTGTACGAACCACGCTTAGGTATAAAGATTTAAGTTTGATTTATAATATGCGATGTTGAAGCACATTTTAATTAAGCACTTGAATCTATTTATTTTTAAGAAAAATCAGTTTAATAATGTGTTATATTTTAAAATAAAGTTTTAAATTATAAGGAGCTGTTTATCTTTTCTTTAAGGCTTATTATGGGTTTCGAGGGCCTTATGCCTTCCCATTCCTTAGTGCCGGTCACGTGCCTTCGGGTTCGGGTCGTGACAATTTAAACATGAAATAAGAATTGAATCTAAGTTAAAATTAATTAGAATTTAATAAACCGCCACCAATTACTTTAGAGAATTACAATGAAACTTTAAATTTAAGATTCAATAAATGCAACAAAACTATTAAAAAATAACAGCTTGAGAATTATTTTAAAACTATAAACAAATAAGTGAAAGTGATCACAAATGTTCAAGAAAATGTTCCAACACATACGGGCAGCACTTGAATGATAAGGCGCCATCTTATTACAATCTTTAATACTAAAGCAGCGCCTTATTAGTAAGGCATCGCCATAATATATTTTGAAAACAGATGGAAATATGTTTCTCCATCAAAACTAAGGAAACTTAAAATCACTCAATTTTGAATTATTAAAATTGCCAAATTTCAAATGCTTGTTCATATAGCATCTACCAAATCATGCCAAATTCAACAGCTTTATTTAAGCAAAAATTTAAACAAATACTAATATACGAGAAAAAGATTAAGTAAAATTTTATTATTTGTAATAGAATATGACTCTCTTGTCTTTGGCCCTCAAAATCGAACTTCTAGCGATTGCATCAAAGTCTCAGCAACATCCAAAGCCTCAGCTCGTTTCTGCTAGTCCTAGGCCTACCCAATTATCTTGTTTCCTTTCTAATAAGCTCCTTTCTTTTGTTCCAAAATGTAGAATTCTTCTCCTGTCTTTTTTTTTTTTCGAGACCTATTTATTTCCACTTATCTCTCTTATTTTTCCCTCTTCTTTTCCAGTTTCTCCTCTTTTCTCTCCAACTTCCCACTATGCTCTTAACCTTCAAAAATAATCTTTCCCCTTTTCTCTAACATAAAAGAAAAAAAATCTTAAATTTCTTTTTAAATTTTTTCTTGGGCCAAAGGTTCATCTTTATAAAATTGGGTTTGAACCCTTTTTTTTTTTGCCATTACTTTTGTGAGCTCTTCATTAGATTTTTTTTAGCTTCAGGTAGGTCAAAATTGAATGCCAACAGTTTGCCTCATACTTTTTCAAAAATTGGAATGCAAACAATGAAATAAGATTTATGAAAAAATATAAATGCAAACAATTAAAAGGATATAAATTTTCATATCTAGATGTCCGAGAGAAGAAAACAATCAAATGTTTAGTCTTTACACCATCAACCTCATTATACAACTTGAGAAGTGAAATTCTAATTCTTTGATCAACAAATTCAATCTTTTGCACTGGACCTCAAGAGACACCCAAGAGGTGAAATTTTGATACTTTAATTAGCAAACTTAGTATTCTTTATCGTTGATCTCTAGATACAACCTGAAAGGTAAAATTTTGATACTTTGATAAGCAAACTCTTCTTCTGTATCGTGGAGCTCAAGATACACTTAAGGGGTGAAATTTTGATATTTCGATCAACAAACTCTGTCTTTTGTACCGTCGACCTCAGGGCATAATTTAAGAGGTTAAATTCTGATACTTCAACTACCAAACTTTGTGTTTTTCAACGTTGACCTTGGGTTACGCCCAAGGGGTGAAATTCTAATTTTGCATTATGCTCTATGTGAACTTTGTCACTTTTTTATTTTGCCTTAATAATGTATTAAATTAGAACTCCATACCAATCTTGATAGTAAACTAAATATAAGTTCAAAATGCAATTTTGGTCTTAGGGACTAAATTGATAAGTTTTCAAATTTATGTAAAGATTTAAAAATGAAATCTCATTTCATTTTCAACTTTTTGCACTCCTTTCTCCTTTTTCAAATTCTATTCACTTTCTTTATTCTTCTATGCCATGAATATTGCCCGTATGCACATAAGTAAATAATCAAAAAGAAAGAAAATTTTGGAGCCAAATGTCCGAGTGAAAAAAATGAATTTGGAACTAGATATGTGAGAAAATTTTAATGTCAGTTCTATCACCCTTAATGTTCAAAACAAAAGGTTAGAGATAGTGTACAAGGGTTTCTATCTATCATCCTTTGAGGTTAAAAGTACCCAAAGGAAAATTTAAAGTCAATTTTGATATTTGGCCCTTTTATTTGATGTGTTTTTTTTTTTTTAATCTCTCACCCATTTAAGTATAAGATGACATGCATAATCATAACTGTAATATCCTGAGTTTTTAAATAATTTTAAACTGTATCGGAATATGCAGTGTTAATAATTTTTATATATTTTTTTTATTATTTAATTAGTTTATTATTTATTAAAGTCATTTTTAATTATTTTAAGTTTCTTATATAAAATTTTCCCGAGAGTTTTATTTTTGGGGAAATTAAAACTTAAATAAATAATTATTAATTATTTTGGACGGTTTTGTGAATTTGCATGAGTTCATGCACGATTTTTTAAGCATCGTATTAAAATATATACATATACATGCATAAATGCACATTTAATTAATTAGGGTTTATTTTTAATTAAATTTATATTATATTATATAGTTTTAATAATTAATATGTGTATATATGTGTATACGTATATAGATATTATTAATTATGTGTGTGGTGTATATTAATTTGAATATAATATTCATATATTATTATAATATAAATTAAAGTTATAAAAACAAAAGTTTATGTTATTTACGATTATGCCATTATCTCCTTCATCAAGCTGCCCGACGTCCCCCACCCACTTCCGATGACTGCAACGTCCGTTTCTTGCCGTCAGTGTGCCTCTCAGCTGTCCTCCTCCATCTCCAGCCCACTCTGCTGCCCTTTCCTCCCATTTCCAGCAAGCTTTGGTCGGTTTTCTTCAAGGAAACTGAAAATTGATCCTAACTCCGATCATCACGTTTCTGGCCACCTTTTGGAGTGCCATCGGTCTTTATCTCTTCCTTGAGCTCCGGTGAGTGCATTTTTAAGCTTGGTTTCACTTGATTTGGTCTAGATTTAGCTAGGTTTCCAATTTTCATTTTCGGCCTATTTAAGTTCTTGACTTCTTTGAGCTTCAATTTTAATGATTCAAGAAAAATTCCTTCACAAAGATTTATCCTAGAAGCTCAATCTATGTGATGTAACTTTTGTGGAATTTTTGCGAATTATTTTGATTTTTGTGAATTTTTGATTATTTTATTAATATTTCCTAATTTTCGTAAATTAACTAATTAAATTATGAAATTTTGATTTATGGTGTTTATAGGTGTTAAAATGCATTTTAGAAATTTATTTGTAATTTTTGTGATTTTTTTATAATTATTGTGAATTTATTTAGTTTATGTGATTTTTAGAAAATTAGGTTAATTATATATTTTGTTGAAATTAATTGGTTAATTGAGTATAATTATTGATATTATTCAATTATATGTTGAGAAATTAATTTTTGAATAATTATACTATTTTTAGTGAATTTTTGAACAATTATAGTGAATTTATATATAGTAGGGGTATTTTGGTAATTTGACACTAAATTGGCTAAAAATATAATTAAATTGGTTTTAATAGTTATTGAGGTATAAAAATTATTTTTATAAAATATTTAGTATTTTTAACTAATTAAAACTATTTTTCGTAAATTATTTTCAAATTATAAATAATATACTATTTTTGTAAATAAATGAGTTTTTATTGATTTTAAATATGTTTTAGAGCTAATTATGTAATTTGGTTAATATTTATGAATTTATTAAGAATTATCGATTTTTAATAATATTTTATTAAAATTAAGGTTTTATTGTAATTATCGGTTAAATAATTATTTTCAGTGTTTTAAATATCTAATTTGCTATATTTTGATTTTTAAGGGGTATTTTTGGTATTTCTAGCATTTTCATGTGTTCGATGATACCTTGTGAATTGTGAACCTCGGTTAGTGGAATTGTAGTTTGAGAGTCCGACCGAGGGGTTGTGTGACTGTTTATTTTCAAAGTGTGTTTTCTTACAGGACCGGCTCCACTTTCTGAGTAGAGAGATGTCTATTTTACAGGGGAGGTTTTGTCAAATTTTTGATAGAATTCTTGTAAAACGTGATATCCGATCGAATTCCTATTCTGATTCTGTGTCTAGTATTCTTAGATCGAGTCTCTAACAATTTCGATAGACTTATTCTGATTTCGTATTGTTGTTTGTTTGTTTAGTTGCACCGAGACTGAGGCCTAGTGGACCAGGTCCGTCGGATCCGTCTCGAGGAGCGCAATAACTGTGAGTTGTTATTTTATATATACATGTTCTAGGATGCATGTTTTTAGAAATGTATGTTTAAATTTTATGTAATATGCATAAATGGTTTAATAATGCTTAAGTATATTTTAGGTATATTTTGGTATATTTTTGGTATATTTTAAATTAAATGCATGTTTTATTATTTAATTATACTTAAAATTTTTTTAAGTATATTTCTAGTTTATTTTATAATTAAATTGAATTTATTGACGTATATATACTCGAAATATACTTGGTTTATTTTTGGTATATTTCTATTATATATATGGTTTATATTATTATTTTAGTTAAAGTCATGCATCATTTATTTCATGAATGTATGTTTTATATATAAATGAAGGATATCAATAGAACGTGCTACCTAGTGGGCAGCACTAGGACCGAGTACGTACTGGTACGATGATAGATTTTAGGTTATATTACTAACCTATTTGTGGATATCGATTGGATTGATTTATTTGATGTGAGATAAGATTTGAGAGTGTGATTGCTGGAGCTCAGTTGATCAAGTGTCTCGAGGTCAATCACACTGACAGTCAGACTGCTGGAGCTCGATTGACTTAGTGTCTCGGGGCCAGTCTACTGTCCAAATGGAACAAGTGAACTTATTTGAAATAAGTGAGCCTGTATGGCTAAAGTGTTGTCTAACACTATTTGAGGTTACTATCATCTAGGGTTCTATTTGATCTTTCATAATCGGATATTATTTTTAGTATTTATATAAAATGATTTTGCTATGTTTATATGTATTTGCTTGTATATATATTTATTATATATACTATTGAATGTGTGCATTTGTCATTTAGTTATGCATGTATATATACTATAACAATTCACTCAGTGAGGTCTGACTCCCCTCCATTGACTATTTTTCAAGAGAGTCTTCATCTTCAGACCTCAGTAGTAGACCCTTACGTCAGATTTCTTCTACCCTGGCTTTACTATGTAATATGCTCACTTGATTTTATTTTATATTCTAGACACTGTAATAGTTATAGTCAAGTTGTGGGATTTATGGATTATGTTTGTATGAGATTTGTATTTTAAAGATCTGAACTGAGATTTGTATTAAAAGATTATCTATATATGAGATGAGTTTGTTTACTTAAACCTGTTGATGGATTATTATTTTATTTTATTTATGAGGTTTATTTTCGCTGTAAAATATTTTATTTATGTTATTATTATTGCATGCTTTTATTTTATTTTTAAAGGCTTGCTACGGGTTTTAGATTCGAAAGAATTCCCATTCCCTAGTGCCGGTCATAGCCCCTATTTTGGGTCGTGACAATAACTAATTCATAATCATGCAAATCAAACAATTAGATAGTTAGTAGCACAAAGAAAATTTGTTATAAAAAAGTACTATTTTAAATCATTACTGTTGAAGATAAATATAAAGATGGAAACAACAACAAGAACTCTAATCATGGAACGAATCTGTATCTTATTAATCATGGAAACTCTAATAAGCAATTAAACTCTAAAATGACTGGTAATCTTGTTAAATAATTTATTTATAGTATGGTGTATATATAACTTGTAATTGTTGCATATATGGCTGCAATTTGGTTACCTTTGTAACTAGGATTTTTTTTTCTTTATGTGTGGTTATATTTGAATAGCAGAGGATTGTTATTGTATGCATCAAGGAATGAGATTATAACTTTTCTTTATTCTCTTTATAGTATTAAAGCTATCCACACAAGAGAAGAAAGTGAACTTATAATCCTATGGCTAATTCTAAAGAAACCTTGCTCACCATTCAAAACTTTCATCAATGTTCTAGCCTTATAACTTTAAAGCTTAATTAAAAAAATTATCTTTTATGGAAATCTCAAGTCATCTCTTTAGTTCATAGCCTTGGTATACAACATCTTTTATAAAAGGAAGGCACACCACCAATGAATATTCAATTTGATGACAAAGAAGTAATTAATTCAGACTACACTACTTGGCTAAAAAATGATAGTCTTTTAACTACTTGGTTATCGGACACCATTATTAAGGAAGCTTCACTTAATCTTGATGATACTAGCATTACCTATCAATTGTGGAGATTATTAAAGAAAAGCTGCTACCTAGTTTGAAAGAAAAGGAGGTTCTTTTGATTGAGATCCTTATGACATTGATAAAAAGGAACATGTCCCCTGAAGAATATTTTTAAAAATTCAAGAGTATTTGTGATAATCTTGCTGCCATTAGAAAGCCCCTTGATGAAACAAAAAATTTTTTCTAACTTACTAGAGGGCTTAGTCTTAAATACAAAGATTTTAATATGGATATATTAATTAAGCCTCTATACCCTTTATATAATTAGTTTGTATTGTCTCTTAAGGCTTATGATCAAATGATGTAATTGGGAATAGAAACTAATGTACATTAAGTAAACCATGAACAAGCTTAATTCAGTAAACGTGGTAGAGGAAGAGGACGTGGTGGTTAATTCCATTCAAGAGGTTGAGGCTTCATTCTTATTGCTAGTTAAGGCTAATATAACCATAATAATAAATAAGAAGGCAATCAAATGCAAAATACTCAACACTAAAAGAAATGACATTATGGTATGTCAAATTTGTGGTAAACATAACCATTATGCAAGTTTAATCATCCATTTTAATCTACAGAAGAGCTTCCTTAAGCCTTAGCCGCACTTACTATAAATGATGATAATAACATTAATTTTTATGTGGACTCAGGTACTACCACTCATATCATGAATGTTGGAATCCTATATTGAAAATGTGTAAAGTAATAAAGGACTTATAAGTGGTATAGTTTAGACCTTAACACAAGCCAATTGGTTTTGTATTACATGGGCTCAACCCCATTTATAAGTCCATATGTGTGTGCATGGGTCAACGCTCTCAAGATCCGTGGACTTATTTAACATGGTATTAGAGCAGGTCTAGCCTGATTTCTCAATTTTCCAGTTGCCCGTTTGGATGTCCAGTCCTAGTGGCCCAGTCCTATATTGCCACTGCCTTTCAATTCAAAATTATAGGTTTTAAGTGACAACTGTCAAATCATAGTTGCACTTGAAAGGGAGTGTTGGAATCCCATATTGAAAATATACAAAGTAATAAAGGACCTATAAGTGGTGTAGACTAGACCTTAACACAAGCCAATTGGTTTTGTGTTACATGGGCTTAACCCTATATATAAGTACACATGTGTGTGCATGGATCAACACTCTCAAGACCCATGGATTTATTTAATAATGAACAATATTGGTAAAATCTCAAAAGTATTACCCTACCATGGTAAAGATTCTCTCTATATTAGTAATGGTGAAAGATTAAACATTTCACATGTAAATGAAGGTAATATACACACTAAAAATGGAAATCTTAAACTTAAAAATGTCTTAATTGTACTTGAGATAAAGAAAAATCTTTTATCCATAAGTCAATTAACTCAAGATAATGCATGTAACATCTTCTTTTCAACTAATAAATTTATTATTAAGGATTTACAGGGAAAAGTGATAGTTAGAGGTTTTAAGAAAGGTGGCTTATATGCTTTGGAGGAATTGAAAATGTTGACTTTACTACCATTTCCAATAGTGACTACAAAATTTGGCATCAGCGTTTAGGACATGAAAATTCTAAAATTTTAGAGTTTTTTAAAGAATAAACATTTTGTTAATATTTTTAATTAAAAGAAATAAGGAACCATTTGTCCTTTTTTGTAAAATAGGAAAAAGTTTCAAGCCTTCTTTTAGTTCATGTATGAATAGTACTAAATATCCACTTGAGAAATTGCATTGTGATTTATAGGGATTTGCTCCTATTCCTTCTTGTTAAAATGTTAAATATTATGCTATCATAATTGACGATTTTCAAGATATTCTTGGATAATTCCTCTAAAGAAGAAATTAGATTTCTTTGATCAATTTCTTAAATTGCAAAAACTCATTGAAAATAATTTTGATAGAAAAATTTAGATTTTTAAAAGTGATGGAATTTGAGAATTTTTTTTAAAAGCCTTTCAAAATCATCTTTAATAATGTGGAATTCATCAACAATTTTTTTATCCTAATACTTTTGAGCAAAATGATGTCATAGAGAGGAAACACCATCATATTGTTGAGACCAGTTTAATTCTTCTCTTTCAATTAAAACTTCCTATGAAATATTAGGTTGATCCTTTTCTCCTTGCTATTTCATAATCAATAGATTACCATCTACAAAATTGAAAATGGAAAATCCTTATTTTAAACTATTTAGTACCAACCCCGATTATGGAAGTTTAAAGAGTTTTGGATGTAGGTGCTATCCTTATCTTTGCAACTATAAAAAAGACATTTTTAAAAAAGGCATATCCTTTTGTGTTCATTAGCTACAACCCTATGCATAAAGGATATAGATGTCTTGGTCTAGCTACAAAGTGAGTCTATATCTCTAGACATGTTGTCTTAGATGAAAGCAATTTCCTTTTGATAAAAGCTCAACTGAATGCAATACTATCACTTCACCCGAACTTATTTTTTACAATGATTAGGAAGCATGGATTAAAGAATGGACAATCCCTATCACTACCACCAATGTTGATGATCATATGGAGATATTAATAACTAAAATCATCAACTTTGAAGTTAATGTTATAGCTCAAGCTAATAATGAGGAAGTGGCACTTTTGCCTATTCCTCCACAACATCACCATGAAAGAATTAATCAAGAATCTAATATAAATTCTCAAGAACCTTAGCTACCGTAAGCACACAAGGTCTCAATAGCATTACCCAACATTATAATGAAGGAGCTGCTTAAAATTCTTAAGTGACATTTTCCACTAAAAGCACTCAATGAAACAACTCTAAGGATTTAATAATTTCGCCAATAAATCCTCAAAAAGATGGAAACACTATAAATTAGTCTAATACTTCTTATAACACTTCTTATATCTTTAACAATGTTAGAGATATATCAAATAATTTAGTTATTGATTTAAATATTCCTTCCACAGGTACAATAAATTATCAAATGCATAGAATGGTAACAAGGAGGCAACTAACTCAAAATCCTAAACAAATTATCAAATGACTTGTTATTTCCATTGTCATCTCTTTAAAATGGAGTCTAAGGAAACTTGATGTTAAGAATGCCTTTTTACATGGCCAACCAAGTCCTTAAAGCTTTTAAAATACTTGACTACCCTATTTTGTGTGCAAACTACAAAATTCAATTTATAGTCTTAAACAAGCTCCAAGAGCTTGGTTTTAATTTGTTATCAAAATATTTGTTTCATTTTGGATTTATATGTAATGGTGTTAATTCTTTTCTATTTATACTTTGTGTTAACCCTATTCTTATTATAATGCTCATTTATGTTAATGAAATTGTGGTAACAAGAAATAATGATAAAGTTATTCAATAATTGATTGCTAATTTGGGGAAAGAGTTTGTAATTAAAGATGTTGGTCTTCTTCACTACCTTGGGTTTTAAGTTCAATATACAAATACAAAACTCATTTTATCTTAAGGAAAATATGTAAAGGACTTGGTGACTGAAGTTAGATTAGAGAAAAGCTTACATTTTGACACTCTCATGGCATTAAAGGTTTATTCTATAACAAAGGATGATGAGCATTAAAGTCTTGTCGATGCTCTTTTATACCTCATACATACTTGACCAAATATTATACAAGCTGTCCATAAAGTTTGTTAAAAGATTCAAAAACCAAGTGTTGGAGATTATAAAGCTGTTAAACACACTCTTCAGTATGTAAAAAGCACAGTCAATTTTGGCTTACATTTTACTCACCAAAGCTCTTTCAATCTCTATAGTTTTTATAATGCGGATTAGACTAAGTGTCCTACCACATGGAGAAAGCACATTAGGTTATTGTATTTATCATGGAAGTAATTATATATCTTGGTTGTCTAACAAGCAACCCATCATTTTAAGATCAAGCTTTGAAATAGAGTACAGGGCTATAACAGTTGCTACCTTTGAAATTGCATGGATAACATTCCTTCTGAAGGATATTAGGATACGTTTTCATCAACCACCCTAACCTTTTTCAATAACTTAAGTGTGTTTTTCATCCTTTGTCTAAACATATAGCTATCGATTATCATTTTATTAGGGAGAAAGTGGCCTTTGGAAGTCTTGTTATAAGGTTTTTTCGATTATCTCAACAACTCACAGATATATTTATAAACCCTTTAACCAAACTTCTAGATTCTAGAATTTAAGAGGCAAATTTAGAGTCCATTTTATCATTCCTTTTAACTTGAAAAAGGGTATAGAAGATAAATATGAAGATGGAAACAATAACAAGAACTCTAATCATGGAACAAATCTAAATCTTGTTAACTATGGAAACTTTAAATCAATAATTAAGCTCTACAATGGCTAATAATCTTATCAAATAATTTATTTATAGTATGATGTATATATGAGCTATAACTATTGTATATATAATTGTAATTTAGTTACCCTTATAACCAAGATTTTTTTCTTCTTGTGTGGTTGTATTTGAATAGCAGAGGATTATTCTTATATACATTAAGGAATGAGATTATAACTTTTCTTTATCCTTTTCAATTATAACCATAAATTAATTTGAATCATTCACGAGGGTTCAAGTTCAAGTTAGCTTCAATCTTTACTCCAAAGTGGTACAGTTCTTTGAAGTCCCTTATATCCATGTTCTTTAACATACAAGCTAGAGGGATAATGCAATCTTCTATGGCTATGAGCAGCTGGCCTGATTTTGCAGGTCTATACTTCATCTGGAATATCTCTCTCTCTATCCAATTAAGAAGCTCATCAAAGACTCATAAGATCTGTACCTCATATTTTGTACCTCTTGAAGGGAGACTTCAAATTGAGAATTCAACCAATATTCCTTTATAAAGGCTAAACACATCTCCTTCTAGTCTTACTTAACATGTGCATCCAGAGTGTAGTACCACTTGACAGTAGCTCCTTCTAAGAACATAAGGAATTGTTTAACAATCTAATTCTTAGCTTTCATATATATGATGTATTATTTTAGGTACAAGCGAGGATCATCAGTGTCAAAGTACTTCTTAATATTTTGAAATTTGAATTTTGGGGGCAATGGTTCTTCTTCGTCCAAATTTAGGTCTAGATTAACAAAGTTATGACTGGGTCCATTCTTTTTCATTACAATTTGCAAGTGATCTACTTGCTTTTTCACATCTTTCATCCATTTTAACTCAGTTAGATTTTTTAATGCTTTTAGTTTTTCTTTTAGTGGCTTACTAAAAATGGTTCTAGTTTCAGAATCTTCTTTATTAATGGGCCCTCTTCCTGCTATCTTAGCAACTATATCTTTGAGCATTTGTTGTGTCTCATCCTTGATTTCTTACAAAATTTCTTATGTGAAGGATTCAAGATTAAAGTTAGAGGGTCCTAAAATTTTGCTCCCTTATGATATGGTCTCAATCGATTAGTTAGATATTTGATATTGGTGGGCCAAATTACATTTAATATGTTTCCAAACTAACATAAGCTTATGATCGTGAACAATGGATTTTAAAAGAAAGTATAATGAATATCATGTATGCATCAAAAGAAAATTATTTATAATTATTTATTTATAAACACAAGCATATCACATAACAAAGCCTTCCAAACTTATTTCTCTTGCACATATGTCCAATGGTGAGTCTCTTGTTGTAGGATTTTTTGTTTGTTTTGATTATCATCGAGGGATAACAAAACCAATGTATGAATATTCTCTCGAGATAATAATAGCAAACAAGTAGCAAATCTTATAAATAAAGCTAAAGTCCAACATAATGGGCCACAATATGGAGGTAGGGCACAACCTAAAATAATCCATCATTGGTGGGCTTGGACTTTATAAATAAGACTACTATATAACATTAAACACATACATTTAGGGAGAAAACATAGAGGAAGTTGCTAAGTCATTACAATAGATGTGTC
Organism: Mallotus nudiflorus; assembly: GCA_947683625.1. Classification (NCBI taxonomy): domain Eukaryota; kingdom Viridiplantae; phylum Streptophyta; class Magnoliopsida; order Malpighiales; family Euphorbiaceae; genus Mallotus; species Mallotus nudiflorus. The sequence continues at coordinate 2,694,046 of CANTUR010000219.1, read as the reverse complement.
TTAGGTGAAAGGTTTAGGCTCCGACAACGATACACCTCTATTATGTCTCCCCATTTAAGGGTCCATGTGACGTAGGACTAGTACGTGCTATGAGTGGCAATAACCATACACCCCAAGACCAGGTTCGAGTGAAACATAGGCAGCAAAACAACAACTATCATCAGGTTATTTGAGACTGAGACCACATTATATGAAAAAGTGTTATGAATGCAAAAGTAAAAAACAAATAATTAAAAATAATAAAACACAAAACATTAGAATCGGTTTCTCTATCCCTAGTGGAGTCGTCATTATAGGTGGTAGGGTTCAGTGTCCAAGTGTTTGGTGACCACAACATTGTGCGGACTTAAGGCCCACTAAGAAATACACTCTTGGGCTATAAGTCTTAGATCAGATATGGAGTTGTTGCCCAGCTAAAATTTGAAACACATATTATAGCAATTGAATCCTATAGAGGACCTTAACAGCCGTTCTTAGAGTCTGGGTTTGAAAATTGAGCATGGGCTTTTATATATTCACCCAACCTTTTGATTGGTCTCCGTTTGTATTTCGTGTTTTATTATTTTTAATTACTTAACTATTTCTTTATTAACATGTAAAATTATAATTTCCTTCAAAAGATTTTCAAATTTTACGATTAAGTCCAAATTTGTTAATTATTCTATTTTCATGTAATTTTTAATTTTGATCTTAGCACTAGTAAAAAATATGTACATTTTAGCAATAGAATAAATAAATAAGTAAATAAAGCACACATAAAGAAAAGGAGGGAGTAGAAAAGATTACAACATTTTTCTACACATAAAAGAAAAAAAATATTAAAATAATGCAAAAAATAAATAATTAATTAAATACACAGTAGCCAAAATTTTTACTTGTCGATTCCATCATCTTGAAACTAGAATTAAATTAATTCTCCAAAAATCCTACAAGAAAAATGAAGTTAATACTCATAAAATAAACAAATGAGATAAATAAAGTTAATTTAACTTATATGTCCTATTTTCGAAATAAAACAATTTCTATTGAAATTCAAAACCAAATCAGATTCAATTATGTCTTTGTTTATACATGAAATAAGAATCGAATCTAAGTCAAAATCAATTAAAATTTAATAAATTGCCATAAATACTTTTAGAGAATTACGATGCAACTATAAATTTAGGATTTAATAAAGGCAATAAAGCTGCTAAAAATATAACATGCTTGAGAATTATTTTAAAACTATAAACAAATAAGTGAGAATGATAAAAAAATAAATGAGAATGTTTCAACAAACATCTCAATGATAAGGCGTCATCTTATCACAATTTTTATCTATTAAGGTGACATCTTATCGGTAAATTATCACATTATTATATTATGAAAATGGATGGAAACATTTATTTCATCAAACTAAAACTCAAATTTGAATAATTAAAAGTGCTAAATTTCAAATACTTGTTCATATAGGATCTACCAAATCATGCCAAATACAACACCTTTGTTTATGCAAAAATTTAAACAAATGCAAATATGAGAGAAAAAGATTAAAAGAGTTTATGTTTGCAACAGGTTATGACTTCCTTGTTTTCGACCCTCAGAATCAAATTTTTAGTGATTGCAACAAAGTCTCAGCAACATCCAAATTATCTCCTTTCTAATTAGCTCATTCCTTTTGTTCCAAAATGCAGAGTCCTTTTTTTTGTCTTTTTTCTTCTTCCATCTTCCCCCTTCTTTTTCTTTTCTCAGAATCATCCATTTTCTTTTCAGATATCTATTTATTTTCTTCCGGCTCTCCCTTTTTTTCTCTTTAACTTCACACTATTCTCTCTACCTCAAAATAAAATTTTCTTTTTTTTTTTTTTTTTTACCATTACTTTTGTCGGTCATCATTAGATTTTTTTTTTTTCAATTTCGAATGAATCAAAATCGGGTGTCAATAATAACAAAAGTTCATTTCTAAAAATGAAGTGAATTCCACAAAATTTAACCGAACAAGAGGTTAATCACAATTAGTCATCTTAAAAAATACACTTATATGCGTGCAATCAGTTGCTCCAACACTATCCTACAAAAACCATCATTTATACATTCTATCTTAAACATAATTTCCACCTGTTGTTACACATTGTCAGGTTAAAAAAAAAAAAAAAAACAGAATTGAAAATTTTCACTGGAGGAGCATCAGCATATTGCGTGTCAACAGCTCTCACTAAGAAATGGACGAGACAGCAGTTCCAAAACATCAAATTGGATAGATCAGTTGATACATTTCTTACAATTTCAACTTCCATCCATCATGGTAAAGCTAAATACTAGTTCCTTGCCAGACTTGAGATTGCAAGTTCCGGACAGGGGTTATTAAGATCACGATCGGCTGAAGGCTTTCTGTTGCTTTTTCCATTTGATTGATCGCTCCTTCCATTACTTCTGGTTGGATATTTTCTTTCAGGAATAAATGGGGAAACCCCTGGATCCTCATAAAGGGTCACTCCTTTCTCATTGCTTTGAAACATTGTATCTTCGTCCTTGGTCTGAACACTTTCAAGTAATTCAACCACCTGGTTCATCAGGGGTCTACCCTTTGGATTTTGGCTAAGGCATTGGTATGCCAAGTTTGCTACTGTCATTGCCGTTTTAACTGAATACTGCCCTTCCATTCTAGGGTCTAATATCCTTAGAACTTTCTTATTGTTGTTCAGAAGTGGTCGAGCCCACTCAACTAAGTTATGTTCTCGGCTAGGTCTGCCCTTATCCAACGCCCTCCTTCCAAGTAGCAGTTCAAGCAGCACTACTCCAAACCCATAAACATCACTTCGAGCAGTTAAATGCCCTGCTCGGATAAATTATAAATCAGTTCAAAATCTGCCATTTCTGCTACAAGCAGTTGCATGCAAAACGCAGAAGTGAGTACCGTGAAAACAAAACAACAGCAAGTAGGTGCTTCACATTGTACAACATTTCAATGTTCACTAGGGGAAAATAACTGCCTACATCACAAGGGCCATGCAACTCACCAGCAGAATATTTCCTATTTCATTATTGGCTTTAGTACCAACTACTAACATCCTATTTAATGTGAAATAGGTACATGAAAATGAAAAGAAAAAAAATTCAAACAAGAGGGCCAGTAAAATATTTTATATAACTATCTATAAAATATGTAGTTGGGTACATTTACACTTACATTTACTTGTAAAGCCTTTACCAAAATGTTAGTAATTTTTCATTTGAAACAGGAAGAAATGCTAGTTAACCCAACACTTTATACCAAGTTTTTATATCACCTGATTTAAAATTACATCATTTGGTAAATGCTAGTTCTATAATCAGACAGTAAATTTTTGAAAATAAATTTTGACAAATTCCCTATGGTTATTAATTAACTAATAATAAAATTAAATAATTAATGCAATTCAATAATAACAAAGAAAAATGTAATTCATTTATAAATAAAATAATAAATTCATGCATAATTTTAAGTGAAATAAAGAAAAAACGGAATTACTTAAATGTATAATATGCAATTCAACTGAAATAAGAATAAATATATTTTTCTTATTAGAATGTGAAAAGGCCCCATGCTAATTAGGAATTATATGGATATTCTTCTCAAAGCCAACTAAAGATAGGTTGATTATGTATTAGGAAAAAAAAAAAAGCCTATCTATACATACTAAAACTCTATTAAAAAATAGAAGTAATACACAATATTGTCAACAAACTAAACAAAAACTACATAAATTAAAATGATGCAAGTGTATTTTAAAATGCGCAATAGGTAACAAGTCAAGTGCAATGCTAGTAACATAAATGTTTGAAAAAAGCATGATGCTTGCAGTTATGCACTTTGATTATGAAGAAGTAATCTTTGCCATTTAAGATGAACTTTTTCCTTGATAAAACATGGAAATTAACCTTTTTTTTTAAAGCTTTATCAAATTATCAGATGCACACGGGGCAGAAAGAATATGAAAAAATTCCTATTTTTAGAAATAAAATAATAGAGTTGATAACTTGAGAAACACTTCATGCCCCTTCTAACAGTAAACTTTGCTTTGCCTTATAAGCTTGGCCGGCAATTCAGACTTCTCAATATGTAAGTGTAACTACCCATCAGCATATACACATCAACAAAAAGAGCTCCATGTTTAAAAGTAATCGACACAAAATATAATAATTTAAAGCACAATACCAGCCTACTCACCAGTCATTACATATTCAGGTGCAGCATATCCGTATGTACCCATCACTCGTGTTGACACATGTGTCTGGTCTCCCATTGGTCCATCTTTTGCAAGCCCAAAATCCGAAAGCTTCGCATTGAAGTTCTGAATGTTGTTACCATAGTTCAGAAAAGGGACAAAAGGAACCAATTAAAATTACCTCAAGAGCAGATATTAACTTCAAGAAAATTTAGATTGTCCACCTCATTTAGTGCTAAGAAAAGTTCAAATTAATGCTTATTTATCAATTTTTTTCAATCTTCTCTTTCCTTCTCTTTTTGTTTTTCTCAATTGGCTGTGATTGCAACCTGACACTTGTTGATACTTGTCCTACATTGGTGGTTCTCAGAACTAAATGACCTTAGGAGACCACCAAGTCAAGTCCCATAAGGGTTGAAACCGGAGGCAAGGACTAATAAAATGAGCAAGCAAGAGGATTACAAAATGAACCAAAAGATTTTGGGAAAAAAAAAAAAATGACACCAGTAATGAACCCAATTTTGAGACCTTGTGGAAAGTTAGAAAGACTTTTGCATGTCAGCAGGAAATGGTCCCTAAATGAGGTATGCAATAAGCTAACAAAAAATGAGAAGTAACCTATTTACAATAAGCAATGACAGTCTAACAGCATTAATGCAAAACAAAGAAATATCAACTAACCGCATCCAGTAGGATGTTGGATGTCTTAAAATCACGGTATATAATTGATCTCTCAGCACCATGAAGAAAGGCAAGGCCCTTCGCTGCATCTAAAGCAATCTTCATTCTTTTTGACCAAGTCAAAGTGCAACCCACTCCTAACACCACAAACAAATAGAAAGAATAAGAACATATATATTCTTTCTTGAAGCTTGATTTTATAAGGAATTTATACATTCTATCAAAATAGGCTACTGCAGGAAATTAGAATCCAATAGTGTGTTCAAAAGTGATAAAAAGAGGGAGGGTAGAAAATTATTCCTGATGTCTGCCATTGGAAAAATAGTGAAAATGGAGAAGAGAATAATGTGGAAGTTTCCCACCAAAACAATAAAATTGTTTCTCTGTAATAGGAGCAATATAAGGTGAAAATGAGTAAATAGAAGTCTGCACTTACAAGAAATTAAAGACAGAATTTTCATTATAGCATCAATAGTACATATTTGCTTTCACTTGTACTTCTCAATATTCCCTGTATTCTAAACAGAAGAGTTGAAAACAAATTTAACTATTTCACTTTTCCATTATTTTCCTCTTGTTTCCTTCATGTTTTGGACCTCTCACCTTTTGCTACCAAATGTAGTGTAAATTTGCACACCTCATGTGCCTATTCACTACACGCTGCAATAATGTCAATGAGGTGACAACCTCAAGGCACACACCTACGTGACATCGCCCACCTTTTGGGGGGCTAAGGCACAAAGGCTTGTGCCTCATGCGCCTTGCGCCTTTTCAAAACTATGGATGCAATTTAGAGAGTAGATATGTGATTTTACTGCAGTGACCTTCATGCCTATCAAGCCTAAAAGAATTGCACATGAATGAAGGTTCTATCAAATAGAAACTCTAGACTGTGATCGATCATAAAGAGTCAAAAGAAGCTTTCGAGCCTTCAGTTTAGGTACCTCACAGTTCTGACATTCATGAGACTAACACATGATCCAAACATTTCTGAAAACTGACACTTGGAAAAACCTTCTCAATGTGGTTGCAGTGTAGAGGGCATCATTACAAGCATTGTGAATAAGGGTGTAAAAGAGCCGACCTAAACTTTAGCTAGCTTGGGCTTAGTTCGTCTATAATCAAGTTGAGCTGTTATGTCACTACTTATTCGCGAACTGTTCACAAGCTTAAATAAGCCTAATGAAATTCTTAACAAAATAAATTATAAATTAAATTTATCATTAAAAATTAAAATATGTATATAATATATATTTAACAAAAATCATAATTTTATTTCAATAATATATCTTTAAAAATATTTTTAAAATTTATTCTAAAAAAAATTTTACATATTATATATATACTACTAAAGTATTAAATACATTAAAATTACAAACTAGTCCACGAGCTTTTATTCGAGTTTGTTTATGAGCTTCACAAACCAAGCTTAAGAGGTTTGTGAAGTTTGAGCTTGGCTCATTTATTAAACGAGATTAAATATACAAGTTCGAATGAGCTTTCATCAAGGCGAGCTTTGAGTAGCTCAGCTTGTTTACAGCCCTAATTGTGAAATACTATCACCCAACAATAGTCTCCTATACTAGAATTCTTTACACCAATACAGAACACACTAATGTTAATGAACTTGCAATTTGTCACAACAACATATAGTCACATTACAATCTCACTAGACATTATGCAAGATGTGCAGTTAACACAACTACAGACAAATAAACACATCTATGCTCTATGGAAATTATTTTCCATGACCCTTCATTATATTGCACAATTCTAGTTGAATCCTTCATGAAGTCGAAAGAGATAACGATTATGAAGATTAATGCTCCCCTAAATTTATGAAAGCAAGTGGCCATTTTCCTTGTTCAGTTAAAAGGCTTACCTACAACGACACCCAAAACAAGTATTTGATAGTTTAGTTTGGTAGTTTGGATTGCCCAATGGCTTCTCTAAAATGGTTTACAAAATCAAAGGTCTGATTTAGTCCAAGCATCACGTCTTCCGTCCTCATTGCTATCTGAGGCATAAATTCCTATTTTTAAATTCAGGGAAATTTTAGCACTATCAACTGTGCCAAACATAAATTATTAAATTCTACTCTGCTGTATAAGCATCAAGAGATACTGCACAATAACTCCTACATGCAGCAATGACTGAGTTGTAACAGCTACTTACTACGAAAAAGATGTTTCTCCAAGCTTCCACTTGCCATGTACTCATACACCAATAGCCTGTGTTCATCTTCACAGCAATACCCAATTAGCTTCACAAGATTTGAGTGACTGAGTTGCCCTAAATAGTTGACTTCAGCCTGCAAAGAAGACAGTAATTCATAAATACAAGCAGCCAGAACCCTACTCCTTTAAAAGTGTATTGTTTGAGACAGAAAAACTCCTTTTCATTAACAGAGAAAGATAATTTCCAGAACTGAAACAGATAGAATGACCATCTTGTAATTTTTTACATTAATAACATTTTATCTCCAAAATTCCAGCAAATGTGTCTTCATATCAAACTTTCAATTCATTTCTAAACCCCAAAGAACGTAATCTTAAATAGTTCACTTACAAAGTGATTTTCTAGCCATTATCCCTCCTTACTTACCTACCGTGATTCTAGTTTTAGCAAAGCTCAGAGTTTAGAGGTTTCAAATTGCAGGAGTGTAAAAGAAAAGATAAATATGAACTGCAACTTTAGCAATACAAATGACAAAAGTGGTTATGTAAAAAAGAATTGCCTAAAGGTGTCCCAGAGACCACATATGTTATACAAGTATTTGCAGAAATAGAAGGAAACATTGAGAAGGATACCAACTTTAAAACTAAAATTCTACCAATAGACAGGAGAAGCAAAATTTGAGTGCCATGTGATTGTAAATTCCTGTCAAGCTAACAGAAAAATTCCACAAAACTACAAGTAGAACAACTGTGCCTGCAGGAACTAATGTTTGATAAAGAAACTTCAAAAGAAAGCACCACAGAAATGACAGTGCTAAAGTGGATATGAGGAAACTTTCAGAAAGGCTAGATAAGGAATGATTAGATTCAGTAAATGATATAGGTAGGACCCATTAATGAAAAATTGAGTCATGGATGTCTTGGATCTTTTACACAATGCAAATTTCTAATTTCACTAGGGAAAAGAAGCAATCAGAGTCAAACAGTAGTATTAGAAAATACAAGCCAAAAGTCAGACATGAAATGTGAGAAAATCCTTGGACAGACTCGGATAAGAACAGCTTGATCTAGCATGAAGTAGAGGCTTAACCAATCAATGATGAATCGAGGGATGAATGTCTCAAATGTTTTACATAATGTTAATCTCTAATTGCGCTGGGGCAAAAAAGCAAGCAAAGTCAAATAGTAGAAAATACAAGTGAAAGTCAGACATGAAATGTGAGGAAATCCTCAGACAGACTTAGATAAGAATAGATTGGATCCAGCATAAGGTAGAGATATAACCAATAAATGATAAATTGAGGGAAAGATCTCAGATGTCATACAAAACATGAGTCTCCATTTGCACTAGGGCAAAGAATCAAGCAGAGTCAAATAGAAGAAAAAGACAAGCCAAAGGGCAAGCATAAATGATGTGAATTCAAGTGGCAAGCAATGCTTTAATCTCACCAGATGGTAGAACAAAGTAAGGCATAAGACACAGTTGAATGAAGTAATAGATGTCAACTATATTGAAATTTCAAAAAAAAATAAATAATAAGGATTCAATTGAGTTGAGTTATATATAACATTGCACAGATTAGTGAGCACAAAATTTATGATGTAAGCAAATGCACAAATGGAAGAGAAATGACTCCTCAAAAATCATTAAAAGATTTGCTAACTTAGTCGAGAAAAGAATTAAGAGCATGATTATATGTGTCAAAACCATGATATACAACAACTGTGAAGCAAGCAGTTTAATAATTCTGTTCACTTAAATGGTGATTAGATTTTAAGACTCTTTTAGGGATGGTGATCTGAAGAAATGTTCAAAGGAAAATCAAAATTAAGACATCATTTAATTTTATGCATGAGGGAAAAAATGGTGCAGCCCAATTATGTAATTTATTGCAGGTAAGGTTTTAGCAATAATCAATTTGAGCATTTTAACCTTCCTACCAATCAGACAGAAAGTAAGCCTTATTGTCTATCTTTGAAAAAGTTTACACAAAATGTAGAGCTCCTGTACAAAAAGTATAAATTCATATTTTAACTATCTATTGCATACCTTTTCTATCATCGCTAGAACCCTTATCTATCACTATCTGATCTGGTGAACAAAAATTCTCTACTTGTAGGATCAAAATTTAAAAACAAAACATCCTAAAATAATTAATTTGTGCAACTACAAATTGTGAAGGAATGATGCAGGAAAAAATGATAAGGCAAATACCAGCCATTCTCTGTCACCTTGTAACCCATCAGGATTAAGCTCTTTAATGGCAACAATTATGGTCTCATAACCAGGCCTTACACTTGCATCTATGACACCCTTATAAACAACTCCAAATCCACCTTCGCCAAGAATATAATCTGGTCTGAAATGCTTTGTGGCCAATGTCATTTCTTCATATGTAAATATATCAACATTACCATATCCAGGATTCTGCCGAAGGTCAGTAACATTCTTGGGGATCAAAGGAATGCTGCTTGCACTTTTGGCACTAAATGAGTCTGGCTTGTTTAGTCTACTTGGAGATTGGTCAAAGTCTTCTCCTGCTTCAATTTAACCAGCTATATTAATAAAGCAACAAATATATTATATTACATACAAACTACCTATATCTTTTTTTTTTTTGAGCATTCAGAAAATAATTTATATCCTTCATTTTAAGCATGCCCCTATCTAGTTCTAGTAACAATTCAGTTCACTTTTGAGATACATGAACAAAACAATTTACATATGATCAAAACTCCAACATGCTCAGTTGATTGCTCTAAATACCATAGAAATGCCACATATTCTTTCAAGAATTCAAAGTTGAATATCAAGGGCATATGACAACTTCTGAAATGTTAGCACTGGGTACATTTCTAGATTAGGTGTTGGATTTGTTATTAAATATACTTAAAGTCGCAAATTAACTGATTAGTTCTTGTCACATCATATCAATATAAACCCACATTACACTCTTTTCACTCATTCTAAAAAAACATTTTGGCAAATGTGTGAACAGCAGCACAACCTGATCATAGTTAAATGAAACCCATGTCATCTGTTCAATTAAGCATAGAAAATTGCTTTAAAAAAACAAAAAACAAAAAGAAAGAAAAAGAGAGTTGAAGAAAAAGAATTGAATATACCTTTCTTAGACGAAGATAAATGTGGGTTTTGCTGAGAATGTTGGTCATCTTCAATACTAAAACAACTACCCATTATTCTTCTTCTTGACCTTATTCGGAACCACGATCTATTGCATTTCATTTTCCCATTTCACACGTTAACCCATATGATATCCGGTCTGGGTCAACCCAAAAAACAAATGGGTCAGCCGGAATTTGAAAGATTTCTCCGACAATAGTAGACTGCCAAAGGAAACGAAAGCGAAGGAGCCGATAGATCGTACAAAAAGAAAAAAAAAAGAGAATGAGTTGAAATAATGAAATCAGTGACAGAGTTTTGGTTTGAGAGAAAGGTTTCGTCGTTTCGTTCGGAGAGCAGCCGCCAAAAGCGCCAAAGCAAGCGGGCCCCATTGTCTCTTCTTTCTTTCTTTTTTTTTTTTTTGCCATATTCTTCGTTTTTTATTTTTATTTTCAAAAGATAATTAAATTAGGGAAATGTCCAATTTCCACCTAGGTTTTTGACCTAATAGCATATTGGATTTTTTTTTTTTGCCCAATCGAAATTTTTATTTTGAAAATCGATATATATTAAAATTTTATTGATTATAATCAAATTTTATAATTTTTTTTAATATAATTAAATTTTATAAATTAATAAAAAACTATTTTTAACAGATAATAATAAATTAAATTGACAATTTTATTAAAAAATCAATATATATTTAAAATTTTAAAATCAAGTGATATAATTTTCAAAAAATATCAAATTTATTCTTTAATATAAATAAAGAATAGATAATTAATCTAAAATTTAATTGTAATAGTTGAATAACAAAATTTTACTTATTAATTATTGGGTAGATTTAAAAATTATTATGTAAATTTAAAAATTTAAACTAATGAATAAAATTTAAAAATTTTTATTCAACCATTAAAATTAAATTTTAGATCAATTATCAATTTTATATTTACATTAACGAATAAATTTGGTTATTTTTTGAAATTTATATCATTTAATTTTAAAATTTTTAAAATTTAAGAAAAATGTAAAAAAAATTATTTTATGTGTTGAAAAACTTTTAAAATTTAATAATTAGGTTATATATATATTTCTAAAAAAATTATCAATTTAATATGTTAGTGTCCATTAAAATTAGTATTTTATGAGTTGATCGGACTTAATTAAACTAAAAAAAATTATAAAATTTAATTACAATCAGTAAAATTTTAATATATGTTAATTTTCAATTAGGTAAAAAAAAAAAAAAAGGACCAATGTGCTCTTAAATCAAAAATTTAGGGTGCAAATTGGACCGTTTACCTAATTAAATTAGATGTTACTTACAAACCGACACATAGAAGGCCTTAACCACTGCATCTAGAGCCTTTGGCTGCCATAATCTTCATTTTACTGCTTAACTAGTCATAGTAATATTTGTTTTATGTGATCAATTTAAAATATAAATAAAGTAATTTAAAATATGCTAATTAAATCGTTTTAATAAAATGAATTAGTTATATAATTTTTAAAAATAGAAAATTTTCTCTTTTTATATGTTAAAATATTTTTATTTAATTATTGTAAATATTTAATTAAAATATATTAATTATGGAAATTTAATCGAATAAGAATTACAAATTTGTTAAGTAACTATAAGAAAATAAAAATTATAATAATTATCTAATTTTTAGGAGAAGAGAATTTATCTTCTTTTAATTTTAGCAGTATATTCTTTATGTTAATACAAATGTTCATGAGTGGCACCACAAGAAAATTACTAAAATTTTATCAATGAATCCATTAATGCAGTTCCCAAAATAGTAAGGAGTGTATTCAATTATAATTCTTAAAGAGTTTGATAAATTTCAAAAGTCATGGATATTCAATTATAATTTTTAAAAACTCTTTTAAAAATTAAGGTATATTCAATAATAACTTTTATAAATTTAAAAAAGTTTATATAAAAAGTTAAGGGGTATTCAATTAAGAATTTTAAATAGTTATTAAAAGTAAATTCATATTAAAAATGTTATAGACTTTTAAATTTTAAAAATAATGACTTTTTGTAGGTTGATATAAATAAGAAATATAAAAAATTCTCTTTCACTCTATTTCAAAAATTTGAATGACTTATTATTATTTCAATTTATTTTCATTTTTTATATTTTATATTTTTGTTTATCTTTTTTTATTATATATATGTTAGGTAAATATTTTTTGGTAGATTATGAATTTCCAAATCCACTTTAGTTTTTAGCTACTTTTTGAGGTGTTCATTATTATCTTCACGATTTTTACAGTTAAAATCGTCATCTTAAAATAACTCTTTGATATTTTTTTATTTGAAATTAATAAAATAAATATCTTAATTATTTTAAAAAATAATTAATGACGTCCATTTTTAGTAATTATTTTTAATTTTTTTTTTGATATTATATGACAAAAATTAATAATTAATTTATTAGGTCAAAATATGTGTATTAAAATCAATAAAAGTTGTCACATGTTAATAAAAGTCATAAAAAGTTTTTCAAAATAAAGTCTGTAAAAGTCATTAACAAATTCATAAAAGTAAGTCTATAAAAGTCATTAAAAAGTCTATAAACTCTATAAAAGTCATTCACTTTAAAAATATATAAATGTCTTTAAAAATCCTAATTGAATACACCCCATAAGTAAAAAGAAATAATTACAAGTTAATAACGATTTAAAAAATATTTTCATACTATTAGATTATGGATTGGATCACTCATAATGTGTCAGACTCAAATCTATTTTGAAGAAATTTTACTAAATCACCCATTTGATAATTTTTTATAATTTTTTAGCTCGACTTTTTTTCAATTTTGAATTTTTACTTTTCATTTTTAGGTTTTTGTTTTTTTTTTCACCTTTTACACCTTTAGCTCTGCAACTTTCTCTTATGGTTGTTTTACGGTTTCTCTTTGTTGTATTTCAATTTCATCTTATGGTATTCTTATTTGTTTAGGATTTTATATTTGTGATTTTTTCTCAAAGTTGACATAATTCATGACTCCATTCCATTTTCCTTTGTGATGGATGGATACCAATATGATTTCTATTGTACTTGTAAGGAAAGTGTTGCTCCAAATTTTGTTCCACCAAGTGTGCCAAAAAATTATTAGTGAAAATTTTAAACAAACTAGGTCCAATGCACGAGCATGCTAGAGGAATTTTTTTCTCAATAAATTATGACTTCTTTCAAATGATTTCACAGGTTCCCATTTACCACAATTTTGTTTGGATTCCAACAAGATTTTTACAAATTTGATTAAAGTGTATTGTAGACACAATGAAAAAAAAAACTTTGTATTGATAAAATACTATTACAAGTTGATAAGGCAAATAAAATAACAAGGAAAAAAAACAAGGCTAGTCGTAGTCTGTAAACTATAAAGGAACAATCATTGACTAATTGGTTGATGATTAGTTGATAATTTTGTGTTGATGATGATGATTGTTGAATTAGTTAATTGATTAATGATGATGATTCTTCTCTGCCTCTATTTATAATTACAAAATTTATTTTTCCAATTAATTTTCATATTTGAAAGGTTATCATCGGTTTTGGAGAAATAAATTTACGTAACCTTCCAGTACTTGATTCACTTACCTAAGTCTTTTTGCAATCAACTTCTACTTCTCCAAAATCTTCTATCTTTGTTATTAAGTCACACTGGTATGGGTTAGGCTTTAGTTAATTTTGAGCTTTAAAATTTAATGGGTTTTTTTTTTTTTTTTTTTTTTTTTTTTTTTTTTTTTTTTTTTTAAATACCCTAATACATAAGCAAAACAATAAAAAATTATCTAAATTTACATGCTTACCTCCTTTTTTAGTTTTAATTATGCGTCTACCCCTCTCCTCTTTCAGCCGTAAAACACATTTCCATCTTTTTCCTCAGCTACAAAACACACTTCCATCTTTTTCCTTAGCTACAAAACACACTTCCATCATGCACCTTTAGCTACAAAACATGAATCTTTGGCTATAAAACCTCTCTTTTAGCTCAAAAACACTCTATCCAGATGCAATCACTCTACATCAAATCAAAACCAATTTCTTCTCCAAAAATGAACCTTAACTCTACCTCTCTCACATAAACCACTATTATCAATCTCTTGTTAAAACTAAAAAAAAAAATCACTATGATTAAAAAAAAAAGGAATAAAAAACAAGATTTCAACAACTAAAAAAAGAAGAAGAAATTGAACAACAATAAAAAAAAAGAAGCAAAGGTAAGTATTCTCATTTTATACAATCATTGAACGCATGCAAATCCCTAAGTTAGTCTAATCTAAATTGATTTTAATTAAATGAGCTAAATTTACATGTTTTAATTTATAAGTGAGCTAAAGACTAATGAGCCTAAGTCCTTTTAATTTTAATTAAATGAACCTAGGTCTATTTATTTTAATTATAAAAATGGGCCTAAATCTACAAATTATGAAGTATTTAAATTAATGGGCCTACTTCTACATGTTTTAATTCTAAGGTGATCTTAAATCTACAAATTATGAAAAGGCTTAAATTAAATGAGCTAAGTCTAAATTAATTACATTAAATTAGGTGGGCTTATGTCTAATTTACTAAATGGACCTAAATTATCTTTAACCTAAAAATCTAATTAATTATGGACCTAATGATACATTTTAATTAAACCTAAAAAACCTAAATTTAAATGGGTTAAAGCCTAATGTGGGATAAAAATAAATAAACAAGCCCAGAAACAAATAAAATCAAAACAATTAAATTAAAGATCAAACAACTAATTAAATTAATTCCTTCTAAAAAACCCTAATTTTCATTAACATGCAATCCTAAATTAATCTACTTACTCCATTGATTTTAATTAATTACCCAATTGAAAATCTAATTTTACTAACCAATTAATTAAAATAAACATGCAATCACACACACATAATTTCACTATTCCCACTATTAGGGCTATTACAATAATCTATTGAAACTAATAATAAAAATAATTAATATAACCCCATAAAAACATATAAATAAAATAAAGAAATTAAATAAAAAATAAAAAGACCTAAAAACTAAATTTACTAGGTCTTATCCATGGCATTTCATGGACTTCTCATGAGTTTAGCCCTCTATAATCACCATAAAAAAAACAAAAATTATGATTAGTGAATAAATTATAATAATAACAAAACAAAATTAAAAATCAATAAAATAAAAAAAAGAAATAAATAAATCAAATAAAATGGATTAAGGAGCAGATGATGTTTATGGATGATTTTAATGAAGTGCTCCTCAAATTTTGTAAAATCACCGTTCTTGATAGGTCTTCGAATTTTGTTCTTCAAAAATCCTCCAAAGATCTTTAATTAATTAATTAAGCAAAATTTTTTTTTGTAGAGAATGCAGATGCTCTTTTTCTTTTTTTTTTTTCTATTTTTTCTATCCCTTTCTTCCTTTTCTTTCTTTTTCATTTTTTTCTTCTTTTCCTCTTTCTTCTTTCTTTTTAATCCCCCTTTTCTTTTTCTAGGAGCTAAAACACCTCCTTTTATAGTGAAACATCCTTCAAATCCTACGTATAAATTGATTCCTAAAAGATTTCTATTTCCTTAAATATCAAAGATAATTTTAAGAGAATTTCAGACCAATTAGGACTCAAGAAAAAGCTTTTTATTTTCTGAAAAATTTGAAAACCAGAAGGAAAAGGTCTAATTTTGACCACTTTTTTTTAACTTTTAATTACAAAAAGGTCCTTGAAAGAATTTAAGTTTTGCAATTAAGTCCTTAAAAAGCATCACAATTTAGTCCATAAAAACATTAAATTCTTTCTTTGAAAAATGCAATCAGACCTTCAAAGTTTTAAAGTTCAACTATTGAAGACCTATTCATGACATTTTCATCATTGGAGTCTTTTGTCGCATTCATAACTCATCATTCCAAAATTGTACATCTACAAACACCTTTTCCAACAACCTATTAAAAAAACAACAACCATTGCTCAACCACAAAAACACAAACCACAAAAAAATTAAAAATAAAATAAGATACATCATCACCACTTAAAGTAACTTTTATAACATTATTAATAACATTGAAAGCCTTATCAATATCATCAAACATAGAATCTTCAACCTAAAAATAAAAACAATATATCAAAAACAAAATTAATAACTAAAACAAAACTAAAAAAATATATTAGTAAAACAAAACAAATATAACACACTTTATTAGACTTCTTCACTACTTCATCATCATCTTTATCAGAATCATCTTTGCTATTGGAATTCAAACCAGTATCATAAGCCAATTTATCACCCTAAAAATAAAAAAAAATAGTATCAGAAACAAAAAAGAACCAAAACAATTAAAAAAAAATCAAATCCAATATACCTTAATA